>PVHX01010669.1:0-26077 GCA_004024805.1 Geosciurus inauris | reverse complement strand
TTTCCTACAAGGTTCAGTTATTAGATTCAAAGGCACCCGCATGCCACAGCCCCTGGGTAGGACTGCCTGTGCTAACCAGAGCAGGCAACCAGGACGCACGGGACCTTCTCTCTGTACCTCTGCAGGAGGCCAGTGGTATTGCTTTTCGTAAGGATCTGCTCATCCGAATGGCGAGACGCAGCTCGTGGCTGCTCTGATGCTCACCGGTGTGAGTGACGCCATCGAACCCTGCCTCCTGCTGGGTGAGGCAGAGATGGATGTCCTTCCTCTCAGTGGTTCATCGACTGGCCACCCCATTTGGTGGCTTAATCTTTCCTTTCCCACTCACTCGCCACGCCTCCCCAGTCCTCTTCAAAGTTGTATCCGCACTGGGATCTGTTTCTGGACCATTTGTTCTGAATCATCGACATCTTGGTGATGACGTCTGCCTGGGTTTTGGAAGTGGGTTTTGAATGACTGTTGCTCGAAGGAAACGCGCTCAGAGTGGATTGATGGACGGTCGTGCCTGCGTTTTGGCAGACTCTCCTGTGCAGGTGCCCGCGCTCTCTCTGCTGGCCAAGGTAAGGTGGTGATGGGCTCCCGGAGGTGCCCTTGGAGAAGTTCCAAGGGTGCAGAAGGCCCCATGACGAGCCCCAGGCTCCAACAGAGCCCCGAAGGCTCGGTTTTGTCTCTCACATCAGCTGAGTCCACCTTGTGGGTAGTGGTAGCTGTGCCGCCAAGGATCCACCTGATGCCGAACTGCAAAAGAAAAACCCGGCAAGAGACCTCCCTCCTCATTCCACAGGTACCTCCTGAGCGCTGCGTATGGTGTCGAACCTCCAAAGACACTTCAGACTGTCCCTGGCCTTGCAGACCACCCAGTCCAGGTGGGAGGCAGGCGTGCAGCTCAGGGATGGGGTGTAAGATGCACGTAGTTAGTAGGAGACACAGGAGAGCATTTACCAGCTCTGCCTCAAGACCAGGAGGGGTCAGAGGGAAAGAAAAAGGAGAACATGCCATGTCGTCTCTGTCCCAGAGAACAGATGGTGCCCCCCAGGTGGACAGATGGGAAGGGCACCCAGGGGAAACCAGGGTGCAGGAGAGGGAGAGAGGCTGGCGCGCCATGCAGGGTGGTCTATGTGTGCATCTGGGGTGTCCCCCAAAGCCCCTGTATTAATTCAGGAACATGACATGACTGGAGAGCTGAGACTGATTAGCCCACCCTCGTTGGATGGACTCACTGTGGTGACTGCAGGCAGGGGGGTCACTGGGTGGGTCCTGGAAGGGCGTGCCTTCCCTGTGTGCCCTTCTCTCCCTCTGCGCTGTCTGATCCCACCAGGAACTGAGCAGCTCTCCTCTGCTGGGCACTTCCGCCATGACGTCCTGCCTCACCTCAGGCAATGGAGTCTGCCACCTCTGAACCGAGACCCTGAAACTGAGGCACTCCAAGCACACTTTCCCTCCTCTAAGTTGTCTTTGTGGGGCATCTTAGTCACAGGGACACAAAAACTCACGAGGACAGATGCTGGTGAAGTTTATAGAGCGTGGTTGGATCTGCTTGGGGGAGGGGATCTCGGAACTACACAGAAGAGGGCGCGGAGGTGAGAGTCTGGAGAGGGCCATCCCACGGATGCCACCACACTTGTAGCTCGGGTAGCGATGCTTGGATGCATCGTGCCTCCATGATTGCCAGAAAGGGAACCAGCCATTGGAATAGTGAGGAACAGGGCAGCCACGGTGGTCAAGAGGTAAGACTCGATGACTAAACTTGTGTGTGTGACGAGGATAAAGGTCCGTCATGTGCAGCTGTGGAATCTGAGGTCCGGGGAGGAGCAGGGGTGGCATGTTAAGTGGGAGGTGCTGATCCTGGCTGGGCTTTTTGGTTGAAGCAGTTGTGCGCTGGTTAATGCCAGGGATGCACTCTGAGAACTACACCAGTACCTTGTGGAGTGTACTTACGCAAACCTAGAAGGGACGGCTGTGTTGGTCAGCTCTGCACTGCCGTGATCGAAGACCCAAGAAGAACAACTCACAGGGAGAGACGTTTATTTTGTGCTCAGTTTCAGAGGTTTGGACCATGGTCCTCCAGCTCCGTCGCCCTGGGCCCTGGGTGGGGCGGCGGTGGTGAGGGCTGTGGTGGAGGGAAGCAGCTCCGCGCGTGGCAGCTGGGAGGCAGAGGGTGTGACGGGAGGAGCCAGGGATGAGATGCAGTCTCTGGGGCCACTCCTCCAGGGACCTCCTGCCCAGCCACACCACCCTGCCTACAGTCACCAGCCAGCTGTCTGCTCCAGTTGTTAGTTCATGAAATGCCAGTCCGTCCACTGGTGAGGTCACAGCTCTCAGTCAGATCTCTTCACCTGTGACCATCCCTGCACTGCCTCACGCAGGCGCTTTGGCAGGACACGCAAGACCCCCACACCCACCATGGACTGCTGTGCACCTGGGCTGTGGGGCGTGGCGTGGGCGTGGGCATGGGCACGTTATAGCCTGCTGGTCCTAGCACGGCACCCAGAGCAACGTGAAATTAATCCTGTCACAAGGGAGAATGATGCTGGCCAGCGACGTCACCGTGAGAGCAGGAGACTGCTTCCGGAACAATCCGACGTACTCTAATGACCAGGGTGGAGTGGTGGCCACACACCAGCAGCACTCGCTTGTCCCCATGGTCAAGGAACTAGGCTGTGTGATTGTGTGTGCTGGACTTGGATTTGACTGGCAGGGCAGTGGGTCTGTCTGCACCAGCATCTCACAGATATGCTGGTGGTGCGTTGGGCTGGGACATTGCGAGGACTGCCATGTCACCAGGTGACAGGGAATTTTCACTTCCTTGATAATCTCATGGGACCGTGTGGTGTTTGCCTCCTTGACCGAAGCAATCTTATCGGGCACGAGACCGTACTGGTGCCTGGTTAGGGCCACGGGTAGCAGATGTACTACAATTGCTGGTTTCTCCTGGTACCTGGGTGCTTTAAGGATGCTGGACAATTTTCGGTGCTGCTCCTGGCTCTCGTTCACTTCCTGAGCTCACCAAGGAGAAGGGGACAGAGATGTTGACTGCACTGGGTGCAGGAGGTCAAGTTCAGCTACTTTCCCACTTACAGTTCTGTCTTTTTCTTGCAGGGGATGGCCAGGTGGATTTTGATGAATTCATGACAATTCTTGGGCCCAAACTGGTGTCTTCAGAAGGTCGGGATGGTTTTCTCGGGAACACAATAGATAGCATATTCTGGCAGGTAAGAATATTTTTTTAAGGGTAAATTCGACGGGAATGTGTGTCTGGGACTGACTTCACTCTGAGTTCTTGAGCTTCTGTGCAGCACAGGAGCTCTCTGCCTTGGTTAGGGTCCATGCTACTCTGAACAAGGAGCTGGGACTCCACTCATCTGAGGTTCGGAGGAGTAGAGCACCTCCCCTCTTAGTGGCAACACTTTTGCCTTGGGGAGAAAGGAGATCCCTCCGCTTCTGACTCACATCTTGTTCCTGGAGACACTTTAAAAAAATGCCTGATATCTGACCCAGGTCTTTCCGTGACCCTGGTTCCAGGAGATCCTTGCGGAGAGGCTGGCATGGTAGCTCCGTGCATTTGGAGCCTGTCAACTCTCACTCTTAACAGGACGTAACAGTTTTATCTAAAATTTTGTCGCTGATGCTTCTCAGTTTGCTTATTTCTATCTTGTAAAATCTCTTAGGAGTCTCATCATATCTACATTCTAATTATCAGAGTTCCACTAAATAATTTTTTCATTAGTTCTCTAATTTTGAAATGTAAATATTATTTTGTGAAATTTGGGGAGTGGTTTATTAATCATTATCTTAAAAAATTTGAGTCAAATAAATTGTCAAGTTAAATTGAATTACCCGTTAGGCATGTAAAACACCATTCAAACGCAGTGTGGTTTCTCTGATTTCTTGATGTGGTTTTTCCTCGGCACCGGGGCTATTTCTGTGACCTCGTAGGGGTTCTGAGTGATGCGTCTCTCTCGTCTTATTCTGATACTCAACTTGCATTAAACCAACAAGTTTTGGATAGGAGCTTGTTACAAACCCTGTTATCAGTCATTGTAGGTTTTACAAAAAGCATTTAAGACCAAGTCCTGGTGATTCAAGAGTTTGGTGGAAGGAATGAAATTGAGAGAGAGAACAAGGCAGGGATGAGTGGTTGTAGTGGCCACCAGACGGTAACGTCCTTGAAGCCAGGGCTTCAGTCACAGCCCCTCCGCCCCAGCCCAGGCCCACGGTGGGTCCTCAGTGGAGTTGCTTCCAGTGAAATGAACAGAAGTTCCCAAAGGGAGGAAGGTGTGGCCTAGAGGGTGCTGATGGGGCTTTGCAAAATGGCGGCACTTGGTTTGGACCTTGAAGTACCAGGAAGCTCTTGGGAACCCCACTTGCCAGGTGGTGAGCAGAGTGGTTGACGGCAGGTGCAGCTCCAGGCCTGCCCTGTGAGTGTTTGAAGGGGTGTGTAGTGAAGATGGGGAGCATTTACTGGAGCCAGGTGGGTTAGGCCCTGGGGGCAGAATGTGGGGCCTGGCAGGAGGGAAACGGGGCGCTGCTGCCACTCCCAACTCGCCATTAGAGACAGAGACGGGCCACAGACAAGCCTTCGCAGAGGGAATTTCAAACTGGACATGCTGAGCATGAGGGGCGGGAAGCCCCTCGGGTCTGGAACATCAGGAGGCGGCGCTGGAGACTCGATCTGGGCTCCATGAGAGCTCCTGGGTGCGCTCTCCAAGGGGGCAGCTTGGCTGGGGACGAGCAGAGCCAGCCAAGGTCCTGGAGGACGTCCTGACGCAGCGGGGGCAAGACCAGCCTCGATTTCACACCGCTGGGGCACAGCTGGCGCACCATCTCAGCCTGATGAGGGGACACTGGGGTCAGGAAGCTCCCCAGGACCCCACCTCTGTGACGAGATGTCTGTCTGCTCCCTAGCCAGTTATGCCTCGCCATTGGAAGGACAGACAGAACAGGAAGGGAGCACAGAGGATGGAGAGCCTGCTCCCTGGCCGCCTTCCCGCCCAGCGGGTCGACTCGTGAAGAGCACCTTCCCTTCCTGCTCCCCCTTCCTGCTCCCCCGAGTGCTTCCTTCCCTTGGCCCCCCACCCAGGGCCCACTCTAACCTGCAAGAATGCTCCCAGGCCTCTGAGCCCCGAGCGCCCTTCCTGGCCTCACTCTGAGGGGAAGGAGACCCAACCTGCCTCCTCCCGTGGCCTCGCTCCCCAGGGTCTCCACAGAGCATCCAGGGCGAGCATTCCTCTCGCTGTGCTGACGGACTGTGGTGTAACTGGACCTGTTATCATGCTCACAGACCCTGGCCCAGGGTGGGGAAGAGCCGAGGAGGACAACTCCATTCTGAAATACGGCAGCGAGGCTGGACGGCACAGGAGTGCAGCCAGCGCTCCTCTCCCGCTGGCTCACCAGCTCAGAACATGACGACTCAGCAGCAGGAGCAGCCGCCTGTCCGCTCTCAGTACTCAGCCTCCCCCTCCCCAGCCGCCTGTCCATCCAGAGACAGAAAGAGCAGTTTACACAACAGCCCGAGCCCCCAGGGATGAGGGAGAGGCTCACGCCCGCGCTTGGGGGGTTTCCCAGGTATAAATGAAAGCATGTATGTGTGTGTGTGTGTGTGTGTGCACCAGCCCGTGTGTGTGCATCTGCCCGTGTGTGTGCATCTGCCCGTGTGTGTGTGTGCACCTGCCCATGTGTGTGCACCAGTCCATGTGTGTGCATCAGCCCGTGTGTGTGCACCAGCCCGTGTGTGTGCACCTGCCCGTGTGTGTGCACCAGCCCGTGTGTGTGCACCAGCCCGTGTGTGTGCATCTGCCTGTGTGTGTGTGTGCACCTGCCCGTGCGTGTGCACCAGCCCGTGTGTGTGCACCTGCCCATGTGTGTGCACCAGCCCGTGTGTGTGCATCTGCCCGTGTGCGTCCACTCCGCCACAGTGGTTGCAGATAAGGGGAGCAGGGAGAGGTGCAGATGTTCAGCTTCATTCCCATGGTGCCTGGGCAGGGACGCTGATTTAGAGGTGCTGGGATTCTAGGGGGTCCCATTCTCTGTAGGAGGCTTTGCGAGGCTTCCCACCAGACAGGTTACCATGGAAACAGAGTGTGTTGCTTACCTGGAAGGGTGTTTTTGTGACTTATGGGTTCATAACACATCACACCAAACTCCAGGGACAGAAGATAGCAGTAAAGACGTGCTGTGCCGCGTGGTGTCTGTGGGGCGGGAGTTGGAGGGCGTTGCTGGGTGGCTCTGGCTCGGGCTCCCGTGAGGGTGCTGTCCAGGTGTGTGCTTAGGCTGTGGGCATTGGAAGGCTTGACTGTCTCTGGAGGATGCTCTTGGACTGGCTTGCTGGCATGACTGGCAAGGGAGTGCCGGCTCTTGACAGAGGCTTTAGGTCCCCACTGGGCCACTCCACAGTGCCACCTGCCTGTCCCTGACCTGGCCACTTTCCCCAAAGCAGAAGCTGTGACAACTTTCACGACCTGACTTTGGAAGCTGAACTCCGTCATTTCTGCAGTGTCCTGTGGGTACACAGGCCCTGCCCGTCCAGGGTGGGGGGACCGGCCTGCTATTGAATCACCAAGGCAGGGGTGTCGGGAGCCGTGGTGGAGACTCTACCCACAAGGGTGCAGCTCCTGTAACCCTCAGCCCAGTGTTGGCTGCTGGAGCTTCCGTTGGCCCAGGCTTTAAGGAAGCCCCGGTCAAGGCTGTTCTTGGTGCCACTGTGGGGTGGCTCCACCAGGCCCCAGGCTGGCCTTCCTGATTAAATCTGTTCTGTGCTCTTTCCTTACTGGCATTCTAGCTTACACCGTCAGGGGTGAAATAAAATCAAATGGGATTCTGCAAAAACAGCTATTTATCGCTGAGCACTAGTCCCCGCATCATGAGCTCCTGGCTCTGCAGGAATCGGTGCAGGTGCAGGTGGAATTGGCTGCTGCAAATCCAGCCTGCTTCCTGGGGAAGGGGCCCCGGAGTCACGGCCCTGAGCATCTGGTCCTCGAGTGCACATCCCCCTGGGCTGAGGCTCACCCAGTGCTAGCACCCAGTTCCAGACCCCCTTGTGCAGTGAATAATAATGTGAGATTTTACTGTGGCCATAGTATTCTTGGTCAGATTCGGTGTCTGCTGTTTCTGCCAGTGATCTTTGTGGAAGAGGGAGTGTGAAATGGGTTTGGCAGCGATGGAGAGGAGGGAAGGAAGGCTGCAGGGCTGGATGCAGGGGTGGCCTGGCCTTGGCTCGGTGCCACAGGTCCACGGTGACGAGAGCTAAGTGCCATCCTCGGGGCGCTGTTGCTCCGCCATCCTGAGCCATACGCCAGAGCCCAGCAAGCTTCCCGAAAGCGTCTGAGGGGATGGTGGAGGCCGAGAGGCAGAGGAGGGGCCCTGCCCTGCGCAGCTGCAGCCCAGCTCTGCAGAGTCTGCAGGGGGAGAAGAGGCCACTGCAGGACGAGCATCAGGGGACACAAAGCCACTCTGCCCACCCCAGAGCCCCAAGGCCCCCTCAGACTCCCTCCCTCCAGGGACGGGGAGTAGCCGTGCCCCACCTGTGCGTGCGCCTTGGCTGTGGGACCTGCGGCACAGGCAGCCCCTTGGCCTGGCCAGTGGGGAACACCTGGAGGGGTGAGGAGCGGACGCCCTGCCCTCTCCTAGCACCCAGTCCAGCTCCTTCAGGCTTTGCTGGCGTAGGATTTCTGTTTTAAGAAATGACACACAGTCACATTTTGTCAGCAGATGCATCTGTCCTCTGGACTGCCCTTGGGTGGGGATGCGCATGGGGGACAGGATGTCCAGGGTGACCGGCTGCTCAGTGCGTTTGGGCAACACACCACCGCACTCACAGAGCCAGGAAGCCAGAATGCACGCCGGCCATGGTGACAGCTAGCTTCACTCACACGGTGTGTGGGGAGGACACACGGAATCCTGCCAACGCGAGGTGCTTGGCACCACTCAGCCTTGGTCCAGATCAAGGCCGCAAGCCCCACTGACTCGCTCTGGCCCTGATTATGCCCCCTCGGGCTCTGACCCCCTTGGGCTCTGACCCCTCCTCTGCGGGAGAAGGCGCAGGTGTGGCAGCTGCCTGCAGGTGCTCCCCAGGAGTCTCCTGGCTTGGCCTCCTCTCCTACCCCCAGGTTTTGCCCTTCCCCCTGCCTCCCTGGCCGTCCTTTTCTGTTTTGGTCCTGACTTAGTCCTTCCAGCCCAGGGCCTGTCCTGCCTGGGTGTTCCACGTGGTCTGTCGCCAGGGCTGAGGTGGGTGGAGGGCGCGTCTTGGCCTTCCTGACTCACAGGCCGTTCACAGCCTCCGTGTCCCTTGTTTGTGACATGTGAGGGGAAAACCCCCGACGCTGCAGGTACAGAATGATCCCCGATCTGTGACACACTTAAAAACTGGAAGAAATACAGCGAAACATTGATGAGACGGTGTGGTGGGAAGATCGCGATCGGATCTCTCTTCATTTTCTAAAATACCCACAGTGGGCATATGTTGGTTCCATAGTCGGGAAGAAATTAGAGGGAAGAGAAAGGAATCACCAGTGAGCCAGGCGTCTGTGAATGGCTGTCATTCCTCGTCTATGAGCTGGCGAGGACCTGTGCCACGCGGCAAGTGGAAGTATTTTAAAAATCTCCCTCGTTCATGTGAAGCGTTGGGAGCCGGAGGCCCAGCCCTGGAACACACCAGGGAGGGCCTTCTTCAATGTCAAGGGCGACTGCTGGCTGCTGGCAGCTCTGGGCACACATCTAATCTGCACCTGCAGGATGGCTCCCCCAGTATTTTGTCAGTGTGCCACTCTGTCAGCGTTGTGGACCCTCACCCGGGCTCTCCCTGGCGTCACCTAAGGGAACCTAAGTAGCTTTCAGCTGAGGTGCCCATCATAGGCCTGTTAGGCTGACAGGTGCTCTGGGATCCCCGAAGAATTGTGCTAAGGTGTGGTGGAAAAGGGGAGGCCACCAAGTCAGTAGCAGCTCTCCAAGCGTTGTTCCTGGGCGGGCGAGAAATGCCAGCTCCCAGGCTCTGCCAGACCTGCTGTGTCAGAAACCCTGGCAGTGCGGGTTCCCATGGCCCCCAGTGACTCTGCTGCTCACACCAGTGTGACAGCCACCGAGTTCCAGGACTTGACGGAGGCTGAGGTGCAGGGAGGGCAGCCAGCCAGGCTTCCTGCCATGACTGCCCTTGGTCTCCCTCTGGGCTTGGTCACTGGGGTTTTTGTGATCCGCAGCCGTTAAGTATAACTGATTTTCACTCCATATGACACTGCAGCTTGAAACTGTTTTTGGTTTTAGGTGAAGAAATTTTGGGTCGGCAGATAGTTAATTCCTAAGCGGGAAGGGCTGCCCTGGCCCAGCCCTCCAGCCCACCCGCCCACCACGGAGGCCCTGCAGCTAGTTAACTGGCTCAGCCATGACCGGCTGACCAGCTGGGCAGGTAGGCTGTCACAGACTGTCACCAGTCACCTGTTTTTCTGTCTGCACTGTCTGATTGGCAGCTGCCTCTACTGGCTGGAGGTTTCAGATCCTGATTCATGGTTTCATAAATCTCTGTTCCAAGAAACTCTGCTGAGTTAATTGCTCTGAGGAATTATCTTTTAGCAGAGATGACTTCCTGAGCACGAAAGCCCTGGAAGAATCATAAGGAAAACTTGAACTGTCCAGTTAAAACTTACACGTTTCTAAAAACTACTTGGTGATACTTAGCCACACCTTTCACATGTTTTAAACCTCAGAATGAAAAACAGTTCTAGGAATTGGAATGGCTAGGAATCTGAGAGATACAGAAAAACACAGCCACGATTATTTAAAATAACATTTTCGTGTTATCGTCAGTGGAAAAGGCCAAAATAGAGGCTGAATTTACAGTATAATTGCCTGGCTGTTTGTCGTGGGGGCTCAGATGCAGGACCCAGACTCAGGGTCCCGGCAGGGAGGAGATGGAAGACGCAGCTGGGAGAGCAGACGTGTTCTGTTCAGAGGTGGAGCAGCCTCCAGCCTAGGTGGGTCGGGGCACTGCGGGCTTAATTCTTGTTATTAAATTTATTTGATTATTTACTTTTGTGGTGCTGGGGAGTGACCCAAGGTCTGGCCTGTGCTGGCCAAGTGCTCTCCCGTGGACCTGCAGCCCCAGCAGAGCTTGATGCTTACAGCGACGGGAGCCTCCCAGGTGTTATTTAAAGCTATTTTCTTTTACCCTGTCCAGTGCATAGGGAGTAACAGGACGTTGCTCACACCTGGGAGGACTCGGTGGCGGGGAGAGGGAAGGGGGCCGTTTCATCGGGACTCGCATCTTGGCCCTGAACTGGGGGTCTGGAGGTACCAGCGGGAGCAGGGGTCTGGCGTGGCGGCTGGTGGGGACCTCTGGGGCCGGCTGATGCCTCCTCTCACACCTGGAGCCAGAGGCCACCACGGCAGGCTTCTGAGGTGAGCAGGGCCTCCTGCGCTGGGGTGGACTTCCTGGCGCACCTCTGGCCACGGCTCTTGGGCTGTTGATGCCACACACAGTTCTGAGATTCCAGGTTCAGCCAGGGAGACGCAGGGAGGCCGCAGCCATGCCCCTGGCCTCTCTCAGCCGGTGCCAGGCTGCGGGCCCACGCTGTTCTCAGGCGGCCATGCATGTCCACCCTTTCTGCTTTTGCTCTTGTGAATAGGATTTTGAATTTTCAAGATATATTTCCGTCTTCTTCCTGCCAATCCAGTCAAAAGCAGATTTTATTTTTCTCCTGCCTGGCTGTTACTAATCTCTCAGGAGCAGTGTCTTGTCTGTCCAGCTGCTGTAATAATTCCCCAGCACTGGACAGCATACAAACAAGAACCATTTATTCCTCGGGGTCCTGGAAGTTGGATACATGACCAGGTTCTGGTGAGGGCCTCCTGGGTGGTAGACAACCAGCTTTTCCTAGGAGCCTCGCATGGTCGGAAGGGCGAGAGGGACGTCTGGGGTCCCTCTTATAAGGACACTAATGTCATTCCTGTGGCTCCAGCCTGTGACCCAGTTGCCTCCAAAAGGCTCCCTGCTTCAAGCACGATCACGGTGCTTGAAATCTTCAGTATATGAATTTTGGGGAACAGAACAGCAGTGCTAGATTTTTTCATTAATTTTCTCTCTCGTCTGCAAGACTTTGTCTACAAATTGCAGTGATTTTTTAGCAGTGTATCTCTTAGATCCATCTGTACTCACTTGGAACCAGCTCGTTCCTAAAACCTGTAAAGGTGATGATATTTCCAGACGTCAACCTCTTACCCATAGATTTTTAAAGTCATGAGTATCTGTCACTTGTCCTTTGACTATAATACTAGGATCACATGGTTATTCCTGCTTTGACTTACTGATAGGATGGGTAGTTAATACATTTCCTAATATTAAATAACTTATGTTCCTAAGACTAACATTTGTTGTCATGGAAGGTCATTTTCTTAATGTAATTTGAATTTATAATGTGATTTAAAAATTTGATTTACTATTAATTTTGATCTTTTTAATCCATATTTATAAATAAAAGGAGCTTGAAGTTTATAGAAACTATATAAGTGTCACTGCTAGGTCTGGAAACATAGTTATCCTAGCAGGAGAAAATTATTTACTAGCTGTCATCTTCTGTGATCTGCAGTGATCTCTGTCCAGAATAGAACGTACTAATGACTTTGAATTTGAGCGGGCTAGTTCATAATCTGTCAGTCACAAGAGTGGAGTGGTTCTTGTTTTTTGAGGTAATGATTTGATAAATATTAGAAGTTAATTGTTCTTCGGTCTATTTTGAAAATTCATATCACCTTCAGAAAGTTACCAGTTCCTCAAAATTACTTCTTTATTACCATTTACTTGCACATAATATGGCTTGAAAATGGCTTGGCAAGTATTCTCTTTCTATTATAGCTTTTCTCAATTGTGATTTCTGTTTTTCTCATTTCTGCTAATGTGACATGCCAGATGGTCGTCTATTTTAGTAACATTTTGGAGAAAATATACTCTTCTATTGAACAAATACTTCTTCTTATTTCCTGTTTTCTGTTCTAGTATTTTTACCTTTGATCTTCATTTCTCCTCCTCTTGTGATGATTGACAAAGTTCTGTGTTAATGGTTCTCTAGTTTTTATTAGCTAAGGGACTCGGCCGTGAGCCCTCTTCTCAGTGCAGCCTTCCCTCATCCTGAGGCTGGTGGCCTGGTTGCTGGTCACTGTGTGGCCTGTGAGCGAGCCTATTCTCTTTCTCGTGGCACCCTGGGAGAATATTCCTGAATACCTGGTCCAAGTGCGTGCTGCTCATCTCCACCTTTGCACTGCGATGCTGGACTGTGGGGCGTGGGATCTCTTCATGCTGATCGCGTCCATCCGTGTTCAGTTTCAGCAGAGCCAGGCTGGGATGGACCGAGGGCCTTCCCAGATCCCAGGAGTGGGATGACGGAGGTGCCCCTCATCCAGGAGTGATTCTGTGAGACTCTTGCACGCCCTTCTTCCGTCTGCGTGAGACGGTGGTGGACCGGCCTCGGCCGCCTCTCACTCCTCGTGTCTGAGTGTCTTCGACGTTGCCGCCTGGTCTTTGGTTGACTGACGCCTCAGACGGGAGCCTTGTAGCGTCTCTAGGTTGGATGGAGTGTGGTATCGCGGTGGCCGGATGACAGGCGCCTTCCCTCGTGGATTTGTGTTCTCGTGTGAGGGGTGGGGACGGGGAGAGCCCTTAACCTCATGGATAATAAATAGGATGATTTCCGATCACGTCGAGTGCTGTAAGTTCAGGAAGCAGGGTATGTGATAGAGGGCCGTCACCGTGGGAACTCCACAACTTGGAAGGGTTGTGAGGCTCCCCGGGGTGACATCCCCGCACAGCCCTGGCTGTGGTCTCACTTCACGACAGCAGGAGGCGAGGCTGCTGGGAGGTGGCTGGGTCCTGGGGTGGAGCCCCCGAGGACTCCGTGTCCCTGGAAGAGCAGTGTAGTGCCCAGTACCCTCCTGCCAGGGGACAACACAGCAAGAGGCCCGTCCTCGAGGAGGAGACCTTCCTGGCCACGGCCTGCGCTGGCACCTTCGCCAGGAACTTCAGGCCCCCAGACTGTAAGAGGTAAGTTCCTGTTGTTATCAGCTGCCCGGCCTGCACGGCTGTGGCCAGCCTCCCTCGCCGACCAGGATGCCCAAGATCCCAGGAAGGCCCTGGCTGGGCAGGCTGTTTGCTTCTGCCAGTGTGTCCGTACCCTGCCGCCTCCTTTGAGAAACTGCTGTTTTAGGTCTCCCTCTCTTGATAAGAATCGCAGTGTCAGATTCACTTGACAAGCCCTCTCAGAGAATCGCCCTGTCCTGGAGTAGTCCCGTCCGGCGCTCATCCCTTCAGGACTGCCTGTCCACACCACGCGTCCTGTGTCAGCATGTCTGGTTTAAAGCCGTCTCCTTTGTCTTCTGCCTTCTGCTATATTGACTGTTTCATGTGTTTATCCTTTAAATTTATTAGAAAGATAGCTCTTCTTCTTCTAAACCATTTTGCTATTGATTGTCTTCGCCTTTATGAAATATGTATTTAAAATTATATTTGTCTTGATATTAAAGTCAAAGGAACAAATGGCTTCTGACTTCCTAAGAGAAATTCTAGCTTTTACTTATCTTCTCTGTTCATTCCCTGACGTCTGTCATGTATTCTGTTTTGTTTTTATAAATTTATTGACATGGCTGCCGATTTGCTTGCGGTTGTAAGAAGGACCCTGGAAAGACCCCACACATCCGTCACCCACACACCCGTCGTCACCTACACACCCGTCACCCACACACCCGCCTCCCACTTTCCCCGCATGGTTGCCTTTTGCAAACCTTAATTCAGAGTCGCTATCCCTTATCTGAAATGCTTGGGACCAGACATGTTTTGGGGCTTTTTCAGGTTGTAGAATATTAGCCAATGCATCCTGGTCCCCTGGGGACAGGTCCAGCTCCACACACAGGCTCACCTATGCCGAGTGCACACCTTCACCATCAGGCTGAAGGCGGGCTCGTGCCGGGCTCACCGTGCACCTGTGGTCTGACTGCAGCCCTTGCTGACTTCTCTGCGTGTGGCATCGTGTGAGAGCTCAAAGAGTTTCCCATGTTGGGGTTTTTGGCTTTTGGCTTTTGAGATTAGGGATGCTCCCCTTGACAATATCTTCACCGGGGTTTGGTTGTGTTCTGTTTTGGGCGCTGGATATCAAGCCCCAGGCCCCACAGACATGAGGCTCCACCACCGATCTGCACTCCCAGCCCACTTCCTGTTTCATTGTGAGAGGGGGTCTCGGTGCCCAGGCTGGCCCGGGGCTTCAAGCCTCCTGCCTCAGCCTCCTGAACGGCTGAGATCACGGGTGTGCGCCACCACACCAGCTGTAAGTGGGATTTTGACATTGATGCATGCCACCAGTCCTCTCCCGATGTCCCCAGAGGGGCATGCGCCCCCGTGTGTGTTTCCTTCTGCATGTTCTGCCCCTCGTGTGGGCTTGTGTGTCCATCACCACAGTGGGGACGCTGGGCCCTCCGTCACTGCCGTCCCAGGTTCTGCTCGTCACCTCTCACGGACCCCTGACCTCCCACTGCTCTGTCTGCCATTTCTCAGACTTTGTCTTTTCAACAATTTTATATAAACGAGCTCATACAGTGAGTGATTTGGGGGTGGGCTTCTTCATCATGTCATAATGTGCTTGAGATTTGTTCGAGTTTTGCTGACTTGGGAGGATTTCTGCGCACTCGGCTCCGACTTCCTGCTTGGGTGTGTCTGCGCACACCCCAGGCCTGGCTCCCCTTTCATCCTCTCCCTGTGGGTTTTGGCAGAGGAAGGTCTTCATTTTGATTAGGTTCCATTTATTAACTTTTCCCATGATGGATCGTGGTTTTGATGTCAAGTCTAAATTTCTGAAGATTTTCTCCTTTTTTTTTCCTTTCTAACAATTGTAGAGTTTTACAGTTCACACTGAAATCCACGATTGGTGTGGAGTTAGTTGTTTGAGGAGATGTGAGGTTGAGGTCAGGCTCTTGTTTCCCCCTGTGTTTAGGTGGGTCTGACCTCTGGATCTCTTCTCAGTAAAAGTGCAGTCGCTCTTTGCACATTTGGTCAACTCACCTCTGTTCTTAATTTTCTGAAAGTTTTTTTTTTCATCATTAATGGGTGTTGGATTTTGTCAGATGCTTTTTCTGAGTCAGCTGATAGGCTCATATGATTTTTCATCTTTAATTTGTGGCTATGGTGGATTGCATTCATTGACTGGGGATTTGTTTTTGACTGCCCTGTGTTTCTTTTCTGCGGTGCTGGGCATGGAACCCGGGCCTCAGTATTGCTGTGCGAGCACCCCACCTGCACTCCCTCCTAGCCCCTCACTGCCTGGGGCTTGGCTCTCAAACCAGCCTTGCATGGTGTCTGATTCTTTTTGTTCGTTGATGGATTCACTTTGTGCATATTTTGTGAGGATTCTTTCATAAGAGATGTGGTCTATGATTTCTTTTTCTTTCCTTTTTTGTATTATCTGTCTGCTTTTGTTATCAGGTCTCATAAAATGAATTAGGAGATATTCCTCTTTCTTCTATTTTATGGGAGAGATGATATAAAATTGTGTATGGGAGAAATCATATAAAGTTGGAGTTCATTTGTATTTAAATGGTAGAATTCCCTAGTGAACCTGCTAGGCCTGAAGATTTCCTTTGGATTTTAGGAGATTTTAAATTATTAATTTAATTTCTTTAGTGATTATAGGAGTATTCACACTGTGCACTTTATCTGTTTGCGTATCTGCAGCCCCTCCCAGGGACTGGTTCTTCTGAGTTGTTGAATTTCTGAGTGTGGGATTCTCCATGGTCTTCCTATTACCTTTTGGTGGCTGTAGGGTCCTATTCCCTTCCTGATCTGTTTTCTCTTTATTTGTTGTTGCCTTTACTAGAGGTCTGCTGGTTTTCTTTTTTCCACAGAAGCTGGTTTTTGTTTCATTGATATTTTTTTTCCTGCCATTTCCAACATCCTGTCCCCTTGTTTTCTGCTCTTATCTGTCACTTTCTTCCTTCTGCTTAGGGCTTTTGCACTTTCCATTCTCTTGTTCCTGTTTCTTAAGGTAGAAACTTAGATTATGGATTGATGCTATTTTACTTTGATTCCTTTCTCTGTTTCCTCTGAGGTTTTTGCTATGAATCGTGGATTTCAAAGTGCAGGTGAATCTCCATGTGTTCAGCCATTTCCCTGGTGTCTTTCTGTTGTTGCTTTTTAGTGTGATTCCATTTTAGTCTGAGAACACACTCTGCGATTTCAA
Source organism: Geosciurus inauris (assembly GCA_004024805.1). Classification (NCBI taxonomy): domain Eukaryota; kingdom Metazoa; phylum Chordata; class Mammalia; order Rodentia; family Sciuridae; genus Geosciurus; species Geosciurus inauris. The sequence continues at coordinate 9,875 of PVHX01010669.1, read as the reverse complement.
ATTATATCTTTGTGGTTTGTTTCCTAGCCTGCCCTCTCTTGGTGAGTTTCCCAGGGGCATTTAAAGCATGCATACCCCGCGGTGTTGTGGGGGGTGGTGCATGTGTCACGGAGCCTGCTGGCTGTGCGCTGAGGTCCTCTGTCCTCTGCTGGAGGGGAGGGGTGTTAAAGTTCTTAACCATAACTGAAAGCTCATCTGTTGTCCTGCTAACTGACCTTTTTGGTTTCACATATTTTGAGGCTATTTTTTTCCTGGTCCACACTTAAGATCACAAGTGGTCTTTCTGGTAGATGGATCCTTTTACCATTGCATAATCTCTCTCTTTACTTCTAGTAATTTTTTTTGTTCCAAAGTCTATTTTATTGTTTATTAATATAGCCACTGCTGCTTCTTAAAGTTGATATCTGGGCTGGGCGTGGTGGCACACACCTGTGATTCCAGGAGCTCAGGAGGCTGAGGCAGGAGGATCATGCATTCAGTGCCAGCCTCAGCAACTGAGCGAGGCCCTGTCTCAACATAAAAAATATATAAAAAGGGCTGGGTGGGGATATATAAAAAGTGGCTCCCTGGTTAAGTGTCCCTGAGTTCAATCCCTGGTACTGTCCGCAAAATAAACTGTTACGTGGTGGGAACGTCATCTTCTGCCTACCTGTGCTGTTGAACTTGAAGGGAGTTTCTTCTCAACAGCGTTTAACTGGTTCGTGCTGCTAGCCTGTTGCCCGATACCCACCTGCTTAGATGGTTTTGTTTACGTTAGTTCTGGAGCAGTCTGCTGTTTCGCTGCTGGTTTTCAGCTTGGCCCCTCTGGTCCTGCTCCTGGTCTCTTGTTTCCTCATGGGCCACCTAAGCAGTTGTCGGGATCTGGGGTGTGAATGTCTGACTGTGGGCAGCGTCTGGAGGGGCTGCTCTGTGACAGCAGCCCTCGGCCTCAGGGGGAGCATGGAGGGCACTTGCTCCTGGTCCACTAGCCGTCCCGCTGTGATTTGAACCTCCCCTCCAGGGTTCACAGGACGTCCAGTTGCCACTGCAGCAGGACTAGAGTGGCCTCCAGGGGACACCAAGGTCACGTAGGACAAAGGCCACCATCTCAAGTGGGCCAGTGATGGCAGGAGCGGGCAGCGGTGGAGGGCCCAGTCTGGCCAGCTTTCCTGGCCCCTCACACGTGCCCCCTTGTGCTGGGCTGCCCTCTGCCATGGCACGGCGCAGCAAGAGGGTCTCTGCCACATCCTGTGCCCTGGACGTGCAGCCCCAGAGCTGTAAATCACCCTCCCTTCTTTATGAATACCAGCCTCTGCAGTGGCAGCCGAGGATGGACAGAGACAGTGCCCACGCCTGAGCAGCGTGGCCTGGAGCATCGGGTGGTGCTGCGCCGGGATTCATACGCCCTGGAAAGGCCAGGCTGGGCATCGCCTGCACTTCCCGCCGTCCCCTCCCCTCGGGGCGAGCCAGCGTCCAGTCCGCTTGCTGTGGGAAGCCTTCCTTCAGGCAGCCCGTAACGGTGAGTCGCACGGTGACAGGTGCCTTTCGTTTTTCTTCCTCCGAGGACGTTTTGATTTCCCCTCGTTCCGAGAGGATGATTTTGCCAGATATGGAACCCGCAGTTGACAGTCCTTTTATCTCCAGAACTTGCAAACTTCCGTGCTGCCGGTGGCCGCGGTGAGTTTACACGAGGAGCCAGCCGGCTGCCATTTGAGCTCCTTTCCACCGCGAAGGATTCGTCGCTTCACTCTGGCCGCTTTCCAGAATTTTTCAGAGTTTTTAGTTTTTAGAAATTTAATTATGATGTATCTTAGGATGGGTTCATTTGAATTTTTCCTGTTTGCAAGTTGGATCAGCTTCTTGAATCTATAGGTTTGTGTTTTTCTACCAATTTAGAAAATCGTAGCCATTACGTCTTTGATTCTTCAGGACACGCTATTATTTATTTACTTAGGTACTGGGCATTGAACCCAGGGGCACTTAACCACTGAGCCACATCCCCAGCCCTTTCAGTTTTATTTTGAGACAAGGTCTTGCTAAGTTACTGAGGACCTCGCTAAGTCGCCGAGGCTGGCCTTGAACTCGTGATCCTCTTGCCTCACCTCCCTAGCTGCTGGGAGTACAGGTGTGCCCATCACACCTGGCACAGGGCACTTCTGTTACCTCTCCTTCTGGGATTGCAGAGACTGTTGGCTTGTGTGTCACAGGCCCCTGAAGGTCACTTTCTCTCGGTTTTCTTCTGTTACCTGTACCCGTCACCACGATGACCGGTCTGACCCACGTCATCTCTACTGTCCTATCCAGCAAGCTCTTCTGCAGTGACAGTGTCACTGCAGAGCCTTGTCAGGGGTGTCTCTGGTGCCCCTGGGGCCACATGGGTCCTTCCTAGTGCTGCTTGAAGGGGCAGAAAGGGCTTCCTTGGGTGGGGGTGACGAGCGTGTCCCCTGAGCAGGGCTCTCAGGCAGCAGCTAAGGCTCCCGCCGGGTGCTCTTCCGCCTGCGAGGCTCGAGTGTGCTCCCAGGCTGGCACTCAGGAGGACCCGTGTGCAGTCTCCGGGTGGAGCGTTTTCCACCCGTGGGGACAGAGGCCTCCAGGCCAGGCTGTGCTCAGGGACAACCTGTCCTGCTTGAGCCTGGTGTTCCGCTTGGTGGGAGGCCCTGTCGGGAGGAAGAGAGCTCTGCTCCGACCTGTCGTGGGGCCCTGCCTGGTGTTCCCGAGGGCTCCCCATTCCATCTGGGGGAAGACGGGCCTCCCATTGCAGGGTTCTTGGGGGACGGGGCTGCCAGACGTTGCCGTCCTCTTGCTGGTGGCGGGTGGAAGACATCCTGCCCTGTGCCGCCCCCAGTGCTGGGTCCCAAGCTGCTGCCCCTGCTCCCTTGAGAACTCTCCTTGGGCTGCTTTATCATTCCCAGCTCCCCGGTGGGTGGAGGGAGGAGCAGGCAGAGGTGGCTCACACCATCTTGTCTTGGGCCCGAAGCCCTTTATCGTCGTGCAGCTTCCAGAACAGCTTTGCGGATCCAGCCCTCAAACAGGAAAAATTCAAATGAACGCATCCAGGGCGGGTGTCTTGGAGTTTCCACAGGAAACAAGCCAGCGTGCCAGCCTGGTACCTCCTGCAGCTTCGCTCCCAGTGGCTGGGATGAGGGATGTGGCCGTGCCCCCAAGGCTGCAGCCAGGAAGAAGGGACCCTGTCCTTTGCAGCACCGTCAGTGGAACTGGAAGGCATTACGTGACCTGAGCCACACACTCACAGGAGACAAGTTCCTGTCCCTTTTCACACGTGGAAGCTAAAACGCGTAACCAGGAGTGGGGCAGCTGGCTCACGCGGGGGACCCTGCATTTTCCACGGAGGAAAGGCTTCATCTTAGCTCCTCCTTCAGATATTCCGGATGCCCTTGAGTCACCCACGGCTGTCATTTTGGAACCTTGCTTCACTCTGTTTCTTCACATGACAGAACGGCAGTGTCCGGCTCTGCTTTTCCTGTCGAGGCAGTTGGTGCCCCGTAGCCACAGCTCCTGGCTTCCATGGAGTCGGCCAAGAGCAAACCAAAATAATCTAGGAGAAATCACCGTGTCTGTGCCAAGCATGTGCGCGCCTCTTACCCCCAAACGATACAGTGTAGCAGCCGTGTACACACGCTAAGGTCGCCCGCATCGGGCGTTGTCTAGGGATGGGTCTCAGAACAGGAAAAGGCGCACAGGTCACGCGCAGGGACTACTCCCTTCTGTGTGCACCGGGCCTGAGCACAGTGGCCGGGCATCCACAGGCCTCCTGGAGCCGACTCCCAAGGGTGCTGCTGGTGGCAGGGTTTCTGTCCCCTCTGCTTTCAGTAATGCGCAAAGGCAACCTAACATTGGCTCAGTAGCAAAGAGGTAGATCCAACTTTGTGAGCAGGTGGGCATTCAGGACAGGGGCGGACGCTTGGTGACGTCTTCCCAGGTCCCTCTAGTTATCTCCCATCCCGCCATCCTCAGCCTGTGGTCAGCTCACCCGTGTCTCCATTACCTGCTGGCCACAGCAAGGCTGCCGTGGTGTGGACACCGGAGCTGTGTGTGGAAGGGGCAGGTTGCAGCATGAGCCCTTTTCTGTGGATGCTGTTCTTCCCACAGGACAAGAGGAGCCTCCGCAGCCTCTCCTGTCAATCTCACTGGCCGGAGCAGCGCCACGTGCCTAGCCCTAGCTGCAAGGGAGGCTGGGAAACAGGAACAGAGGAACCAGCAACTTGCTGGGCTGAGGTCTGTGTGCTCCTCTGCGGAGCCGTCAGAGCAGTTCTTTAAATGCACAGAACAGGAGGGGACAGCTGGCCGAGTCAGATGGCCCCAGCCACTGCCTTCCTCCAAGGGAAGCGGTAAGCAAAGACACGGGAAGGGCTTTCGGGTGAATGTCCTTGTTTTCCTCTGTCCTGCAGGAACAGGAGGGCAGCTCAAGTCTGTTTCCCGTAGAGGACTCCCTCCTGCCACATGCCTGGCACGTGAGGTCGTCTGGTCTACTTGGAGTCACATGCTGGGCAGCAGGCCCCCTGCGCTGCTTTGCCTGGGTGCAGAGTGCACTTCTGGCACGCAGCCTTTCTCCACCCTCTGGAATGTTCTGTTGTTCTTTTGAATCCTTTTGTCCTGCTCTTGGTCTTTTCTTATTCTGCCCTGTTCCCTCCAGAGTGACAGAGACGACCCCCAGGCCGCGCTGCTTTCTTTTCCTTCACATCTGTTGAATTTCTCCCCCTTACTCCAATCCTCTCCCACATGAATTCTGAGAAATTGAGGTGCAGATGCTCTGGGTTAGTCGTCTTGGCTTGTGCAATGTGCCCGTTGTGGTTTAGATCTGAGGTGTCCCCCCAGATCTCGGGTGAGATGGTGGGGTTAGGACAGCCTTGACCCAACAGAGCATTTCTTCCCTGACGGGGAGGAACTCAGTGGTGATTGCAGGAAGGTGGGCTGTGGCTGGAGGAGGTGGGTGCCTGGGGTGCCTGGGACCTCGTCCCTGGTGAGCAGAGCTCTCTGCTTCCCATTGCCAGGTCCTGAGCAGCTTTCCTCTTCCACTCCCTTCCACCATGATGTTCTCTCTCACCTCGGGCCCAGAGCCATGGAGCCGCCCATCTATGGACTGAGACCTCTGAAACTGTGAGCCCCAAATAAACTTTTCCTCCTCTAAAATTGTTCTTGGTCACAGTGGTAAGAGATCTGACTAAAACACTCTAATTTTAATTTTGCTCTTGATTTTGAGTTTCCCGACACCCTCTCTGTCTCATTTCAGTCCCTATTTCTTCTCCTGTGGCTTCTCCTGCTCCTAGTGGACAGGTTCCCTTGGACTGTTTGAAGACACTAAACCAAGATGCTCTGAAGTGCCCACCTGGTCTGTGAACAGAGCTTATTGAATTGCCTTTGTCTCTAATGAGGGCAGTGTTTACGTTCCAACTCCTCCTTGCCATTTACAAGTACCACCTGCCTCTTTTTCCTCCCCCTCAGCGTCCTGGGATTCGACAGCATCATGGAGGCCAACCCTGGCCTCCTCTGGGGCCCATCTCTTCTAGTGGCTTAGAGGTCACACTTGGTGGCTCAACTGTCTCCATCCCCAGGAACGTGGCCATCCGTGGAGACTCTTCCCAGAGTCTGGCCTTTCTCCTATCTGCAGTGCACAGATGGGACTATCCTTTACCCAGTGCTTCTGTGTGTATTCCGGGAAATTACCCAGGGCCTCTGGCTTGACTGCAGCCAGCCCTCACACCCTGCGGAGCGCACCTGGGAACTCCTGGTGCAGCCATGTGCAGCGCTGGAGAAAAGCACAGGGCATCCAGGGAAATGGCCCCACGCCCAGCCCTGCCTCTTTTTTTGCTGTGTGACCGTAAGCCCTTACGGTGCCCCTCGGAGCCTCGGATTTTGCAGCTCCTATAGGGGAATTCACGTGACGAGGTCCTTGTGAGCAGGGCCTGGGTGTCAGGAGGGGCTGTGCACTCTTCACTCTGTGTCCATCTCTCCCCATCCGGTGCCCAGCGCTGCACAGAAGCAGCAGACATTGAACTCAACCAGTGCTGCTGTCCTGGCCAGACCAGAGGCCGTGTCTGAGCCCGTCTCATAGCTGTGGACTCAGGGTCCAAAGTTCCAGCAGAGGCATGGCCTAGAGGGATGATCCAGGCCGTTCCTTGCCTGTGGGCACATGGAAGTCCACTCTTTCTGGATGGCATCGCCTCCAAAGACAGGGACACTACAGTCTCCGTCCTCCACCTCTTCAGTGCTGGGCATCTGTAGCTGGGAGTGGAGGTGACTCCCGGGGGTGGGGTGTGACGGTCCGTGGGCACAGGGTGCGGAGGCCAGGGAGCCCAGGGAGGCCAGGTGCTGCTCTACTGCGTTCCCTGCAGCAGGATGGGCCTACTCTACCTGCGAGGTGGTGCCGAGGTCGGGTCACAGGCCCTGGAGCCGGCCGCTGCCTCTGGCTTTGAGGTCTGCCTCCGGCCGCCCTGGGCACTGTCAGATGCTCCTGCTATCTGCTTCGTTGCCCTCGTTTGAGATGGGGATGGTGATCCGCTGCCCCAGGGGTCGGGGGCACCGCGGGAAGCCTTGGCCTACTTCCTGACACACGGTGAGCCCTGCTGGTGACTGCCACCGCAGTGACTAGAACGGCGACATCACCGTCACCATCGCCAGCCCTCCTGCTGCAGATGGTGGCGGTCATCTGCTGCCCCCGCAGGGCGCCGTGTTCTGCTTGCCTGGTCGGGCCATCCTTGCTGTGGCCCAGTCTGGCCCGCCAGCCTCCTGCACTCTGCCCGCGGGCCCCAGGGATGCGGCCCCATCCCTTCCCATCCGTCCTTCACTGTGGAGTCACCTTCTCCACTCTGAGCTACAGACGTCCAGCACTGAAGAGGTGGAGGACGGACACTGTGTCCTTGGAGGCCAGGAAAAAAAGATAAGCCGCCATCTGGGAAGAGTAGACCTTCATCTGCCCACAGGCAAGGACCTGCCCGGGTGATCCCGCAAGGCTGTGCCTCTGCTTGAGATCTACAAGGACTGCACAGCTCCCTCAGGACAGAGTCCCAGTCCAAACCCTTTATGTTCTGCCCCTTTATCCTGCCCCCCAGCACACCCTCACATGCGCCCCACAAATCTCCAGCGTGCCCGCTGGCCCCAGCCACGCCCCAGGCCTGGCACCTGCACACTCCTGAGGCCCCTCTGCCTGGGCCCTTCTGAGCTGAGCCCACCCCTGCTCCTGGGCTGCTTGCTGTCCAAGCTCTGGGGAAGCAGGTGCCCGGCCACCCCTGGGGCCTGCTCCTGTCCTCCGTGTCCTGTGCTGGCTTATGTAACAGCACGTGGGCCACTGTCCTGAAACCAGCAGCCTCGTGTGCTCCCGGGACGCTGAGTAAGCACAGCTGAGACCTAATCAAAGCACCACTTCCTCTCCGCCCTTCTGCTGCCCGTCTGAAATGTGTCCAGTGAGTGATGTCACTGCCCCAAATGGCGACGCTGGCAGGCTGGCCACTCTTGGTCTGCAAGACTTTTACAAATGAGCCGTTGTACTCATCACAGAAGGAGCCCCGGGCAGCTGGACGGGCCGTGTGCTGGGTAACGTCCCATGGACAGCGCCTGCCCGGCGCAGTGCACCTCAGCTCCCAGGCGGCCTCTCTTCCCCGCCCCGCCTCACGTGCCAGCCCCTCTTCCCGTCGCAGTCGGGTGTTGTGCTTGAGCTGCAGGCGTGTGCAGGCGTGTGCAGGCGTGTGCACTGTGAACAACCACAGCTCTTTCAACTTCACCCAGAGGGCAGTGGCCGCAGGCGGCCTGCAGCCCGTGAGCCCTCCCGGCCCTCAGCAGATCCCCATGCTGTCTGGGTCTGGACCAGATCTGTCTCAGAAGCCGACCCCGGTGGCACCAGGCTGCAGCTGGCTGCTTTGATTCCCTCAGACGTTAAGATCGTCCTCGCTGCTGTGTGTCCATCTGGATGACTTGCTCCCCGTGGGGCCTGGCTCCAGGACCCCACAAGGACGCCAAACCGTGGACACACAAGTCCCTCACATTAGGTGACGGGGTGCTGCGTGCGCCCTGCCCGTCCTCCGTGTGCTCTGCGTCACCTCCCGAGGCCCGAGGCCCACGAGTTCAGGTCAACGCTGCTCTGCTGCTCTGTGGAGGGAATTGTGACCAGAGAATCTACGCGTTGAGAACGGGCATGATCTTAGAACATATTGTCTTTATTTTTACCTATGAAATACTTAGTCATTAGCACTTATCTATTTCTACAGATATATTTCTCTGCCTGAAATAAAACTTGGTTGAGTCCATGGCTGTGTTTCACAGGGTCGTTTGAGCCCTGGAGGGTTCTGGTCTCACGTACCCTAAGCATGAAGTGCAGAGGGCAAGAGCTCAGCAGCCGATTATCACAAGCCAGCGAGGAGGCTCCCGCAGTGTGGAGGGGTCCCAGGAGGGCACCGTGGTGGCTCTGTGCCCGGGGCACTGCATGCTGCTTTGGTGAAGAGCCAGCCTTTCCCTGGAGAGCCCCGGAGGCTCCCTTTCTCTGACTCCGGTGGAAGTGTGCAGTTTTAATACCTTCTTCCCGTGAGGGGGTGATGTAGTGTCTTGCCTGTGTCTCTCCTGTACTTGTCCTTCAAACAAACACTGCTCGGGTCAAAACAGCTCCTTGGGTAACTGAGGTCAGGGTAGTGGAGGACACCTGGGTGGCACTGAATGAATGGGCCTTCTGGTCAGGCGTGGACACACAAGGCTCTTGACCCGGCATGGTGGGATCCACTCCTCGGGGTCCCCTCTCCCTCAGCCTGGAGGCCATCATGCAGAGCCACGGACACCCAGGGCCACTGGCCCTCCAGGGCACCTTTGTTGGTATGTCCAGTCTTGCATCATGGGTCACTTGTGTAAGTGACAGTGACCAAAGTGGCTTCAGCACCATGTGGCAGCACAGAGACCCGGGCAGACATGGACCGCGTGGGTCAGCTGTGCCTTGTGCTCGGCCATGAGTCAGGCCTCGGAGGGCCTGGGTGGAAATGGCCCCGGTTCCCAGGAGGTCTGGGTTCACACAGGCCACACTGGGTGACAAGTTGACCGTTGAAGACTTGAACAGAACACGTCGGTTTGGGAAACAGGTTTGAGAATTTGAAATCCGCTTACTGGGCGAGGGTGGCGGGTCCAGAGCTCAGCATTCAGTGCCCTTGTCCCCCGGGCTCTGTTGGGCTGTCACTGGGAAAGGATCGATGTTTCGGCTCCTTCGCGGAGACCGCCCTTCCAGGCTTGATGGATGTCTCCTTCCAGGGACTGTCCTGTCCCTGGGAAAGGACGCGTTGGGGACAGATCTGTGTCTTCAGTGGGGGCCTCCCCCCCGGGCCACACTGTTTGGGGGTCTCTACTTCCATCTCCTTTAGCCCTGGTCTGGGGGTGCTGCGTGCTGCCTCCTCGGGGCGCAGCTGGAGGTGGGGCCGCTGCGCTGCGGGCCACCCACACAGCTTCCGCTCCACGGGGACGCGCTGACTGGTTTTCTAAGAGCGTGGTTTCCACCCGCAATCTCCCCTGTGCCTTCCGGGAGCTCCCGCCTGCCCACATCGTGGGGCTTCCTCTCTGCCCAGGGGCTGGAGCGAGGGGGAGCTCCCCCGGGTTTCAGCGAGCTCTGCCTCTCCTGCGGGAGAGGACCAGCTGTGGACCAGCAGGACGTGCTCCCTTTTGATCCGTTCCATGGTCCGTCAGGCTTGCAGTTGGGTGGTGCGCCTGCCTCTTATTGATCTGTTTTGACTTACTGTCCTACCTCTGGGTGACTTCGTGTTCCTGGTAGAGAGAATGTTCTGGCTGCAGTCCACCTAGATGGCCACAGACTCAAGCCAATCATGGCAACCCCAGGAGACAGAGACCTTCCTCACGTCCCCAGTAGAAGACTCTGAAGGAATGAGCAGACGAGTGCAGAGAGCAAGGGC
>PVHX01010668.1:0-68705 GCA_004024805.1 Geosciurus inauris | reverse complement strand
TATTAGAATATAATATGAAGATATTTGCAAGTTGTTTTATGGTTTGGATGTGAGGTGTCCTCCAAAAACTCATGTGCGAGACAATGAAAGAAGGTTCAGAGGAGAAAAGATTGGGTGGGAGAATCTTAAGCTAATCAGTGAATTAATTCCTGATGGGATTAACTGAATGGTAATTGGAGACAGGTGGGGTGTGGCTGGAGGAAGTGGTTCATTGGAGGCGTGGCTATGAGGTATATATTTTGTATCTGGAGCATGTAGTCTCCCTCTTTTTCTTCTCTCTCTCTCTCCCCCTTTCTCATCAACAACTGAGCTGTTTCCCTGTGCCACACTCTTCTGCCATGATGTTCTGCCTCACCTTGAGCCCCGAGGAATGGAGTCTGCTGTTGATGTATTGAGATCTCTGAAACCATGAGCCCCTAAATAAACCTTTCCTCTTCTACAATTGTTCTGATCGGGTCCTTTCAGTCACAACAGCAAAAAAGCTGACTAAAACAAGTAGACATTTCAAATACTTTTGATGATGAAATTGTAATTGTGGGGTTTTTTAGTGTCAGTTATGCTGATATCTAACCTCTTTCTAAATGGAAAAGTAAACATTCTATATTATACTTTGCATCCTTAACACTCATCATATTTATGCTGTGCTAAAGTAGTGTCCAGCCCTTAAAGTATCTCAGTTTAACTTTTCAGATTCCATTGAGATATTGTCTCTATTGACTGGTAGACACGTGTATATTCACTCAATGGGCCTAACTTGTATCAGTATCTCCTTGTGCTTTGGGTCCCATCCCCCAGTTTCTGACTCAATGTTACCTGTGGAAGGCCCCAAACTTACCCTAAAATCAAGTTTTCAGATCAGTTGCTGTTGCTGCTGCTGCTGCTCTGGCAGGACAGTTTGAGAACCACTGCTCAGCATAAAGATAGGGGCCACTCTCCTTTGTTATACCCTACCACAAATGTCTAGACTCTAGTCTTGGATGGAGAGGCTTTATGACTAGCATTTACCCTGATATGGTATTACTCAATGCATTCAGGATTTCAGCTTGGACCATTTGAGGAATTACATTTTAAGTGTAAATTTGTGTTTTATTGCCCTGTAAACCTTTGTTGAGGAGCTTTTATGGACTAGAAACATGAATATGTTATAATATTACACAACAGTTTTTATCAGAATGTGGCAATTTCTTGAAAGAGCTGGCTTGAAAGTGTGTCATAAGAAACCAAAACCACAAATTAAAAAAACCTCTCTAAAGGAGTATAAAAGAAATGTTAAAAACATATTGAAGTATGCTTATGTAAATATTAGGAAAAAATAGCTATAATTAGATATATAAATCTGTTTTGTTATGACTTTCCTGGTTTTGAAGAACTTCTTGTGAAACTTGACTTATTTTGTGTTTTATGTAGAGACAGGGTCTCACTGAGTTGCTTAGCGCCTCACCATTGCTGAGGCTGGCTTTGAATTCACAATTCTCCTGTCTCAGCCTTCCAAAGTGTTGACATTATAGGCATGTGCCACCGTGCCCGGCTTGTGAAACTTGAATTTTAAATTCAATTTCATCTCCTTCTCAATTAAAAATGCCTAGCACATAGTGGGTCCTCAAAAATATTTAATAAGTGAATAGTATGTTTGTGTATAATGTAACTATACATATATTTAATCATTTTATAAATGAGTATTTTAAAAAATGTTATCATAGATTGAGGAAAGTAAGTTTGAACATAGTCTATGTCTCCCTTTTGCTAAAGTTATTGTTTGGTTGTTTGTTTTAGTTCTTATGGTTATTTCAGAAAACACCACTAATAAAAAGTATATTTAAGACTTTGGAAATGCACCAAAATAAGTTACTGATGTACCATCATGTAAAACATTTTTATGTCTCTACTGCATCTACAAGATTTGACCTAAGAAGATAAAATTATGTTTTAAAAACAAAGAAGAACTACCAGATAAGATCATAGTAAGTGTTCTGTCAGTGGGTTATACCAAGGAGTGATGTCGTATGGCATTGAGAGAGCCATTCTTCATGCTTACCAAGTAGGAATAACCACATCTTAGATTTAAAGTGGCAAACTTCTAGCAATTCTATTACAGAGATTAGTGTATTTCCAAAAGAATAGATATGATAACTTTAAACATCCTAATTTAGAAACCCAAAGTATCATTTAAAATTTTCTTTTGTAAACTTAAGCAAGAAATTAAAGATTGACTATTTCTATGATATAAGACTATTTTGTATTTTTGTCTTTTAATCATTCCCATATAGTAGCAGGTTTTTTGAAGTAGAGACTTTGCTTTTTTATTTCTTTATTTGTTCATTTTAAATCTGAATATCTCTCATGCATGAAATAGTTAATTACCACTGAAATAGCCTTTAAATTAACCATTAAACGACTCAAATATTTAATTCCAAACATGTATATTTGTTACATTTAAAATGACAGCCATCAATGCATGAAAAACAAAATAAATTGCTAATGAATTAAATTTTTCAAAACTTAGCAAAAGAAGAGATAGCATTATAAAATTTTTAATCACTAATAAGAAATTGTTCTTTGCAAAAAACATCTATCCTTAAATCATAGATTCATTTTTAGATTAGCAAAAAATCAATGGCATGTTTGGTAATATCCTCTAGTAATCAATTTGGTTTTCACAGGATAAGCATACATTCATTTAATATGCTTAATATTCTGACCACCCATTTAAGATAAGATTAGCTAATATGAGGAAGGCACTCATTCAATTCTAAATAGAATGTACCATGTAGCAAGGTTAATCTGTGTTCATTTGGGTCTGAGCCAGAAGAGTCAAATTATTGTCATTAAGTGAGAAATTAATTCACTACAAATAAAACTAGCAACGAACAATAAGTGCTACTCTGAAATTATGAAACACTTAACTTTAATTGAATTTGAAAAGGAAATATGTCTATCAGACCATAAAAACAAATACAATAATAGAAGTTGATTAATGATTTGTCAAAAATTTCTGTGTTTCACTGTATTTGTAAGTTACAGGACTTTGACATTTTATATTCAAAGTTAATCAGTTTCATGTTATAAAAATAGGCAAATTCATTCAGGCACAGAAACTTCAAAATGTAATGAAATAGCAATACTCACTTTTGAACTTTGTCACAAAAGGAGGCCAGGGTTGTATTACTGCCTTGAGTTACTTTGACTATTTGAATGGAACAACCTGTAGGCTTAAAATAAAAACTGTCTTATTAATATAGTTCAATATAGAGAAAAGATGAATACAATTCTAGAATTTTTGACCTGTTTAAATATTTATTTTAATTTTATTTTTAATTTTTCTTCAGATATGTTATTGAAGTAATATTAAATATAGAAAAATGCATGAATTTTTAAGTACATAATTTGAATTTTGAGGAATACACATAACACTTCAATGAAAATACAGAACATTTTCTGCACATCTCCTTTAAGTCCATCTGCAAACCCATTTGGTAACTACTATTATCAGATTTCTATCATGGGTTAGGAGTATATGTTCTCTTGCTTTGGGATTTTGTCACTTAAATCATATATATATTGTAAATGTATCAATATTCTAATACACTTCTGTAGTTCATCATTTTTATTGTGGATTAGTACCAATTCTTTGTATGACTATTCCACAATTTGTTAGCCATCTTTTTACTGGTGAACATTTGGGTTGTTTTAGCTTCTAAGCATGGTAAAGAAAATGATTAGACTTCACATATAAGTAATTATGTGGGCATATGCTTCATTTCTTGACAACATATATGAATGTTTCAGTTCAAGTTGTACATATGTGACTGGTTTTGAAAGAGATAGTTTTTGCCTTATGTATTTTGCATCTCTATTATTAGGTACGTATGTACTTACATTTATTCTCTCTTCATAATTGCCTCTATCATCATTCCAAAATACTTTCTTTTTTCTTTAATTACATTCTGTTTTTAGCTATACTTTTCCTAATAAAATGTGCACAACAGCTTTCTTTATCTGGTTAAGTGTCAGTCTTTTTGTTTATTTTACTTTCAATATATCTGTGCCCTTGTTTCTTAAGTTTGTATATTTTAGACAGTAGTTAAGTCGTCTTTTTTAATCTAGTTTTTCAATTTGTGTGTTTTTCAGGAAGATTTATATTTGATGTATTTATGGGGTTCTATTTTAGACTACCATATTTGTATTTATTTCTACTTATTTCTTCTATTGAATTTGCACTTTTTCTTCTTTTTAAGTTTATATGATATTTTTCCTATTTAATTTAATTCCTCTCTTGGTTTCTTTGTATTGTTTTTTGGCATTTGTGTTAAGTCTAGGGATTACAATATGCATCCTTAATATATATCAGTTTATTTGGAGTTAATGTTGTAACATATATTTATAGCAAAAATAACATTTACCCCACTCTCATGCTTTGTTATTGTTGTTATATATTTTATATCTGCATACACAATAAATCATATAATCATGTTATTACTTTGATTTGGTCACCTCTCTTCTAAAAAATTAAAAGTAGCATTTTGTATTATTCAGCACACTTACTATTTTGATCATGCTTTACCCCTTCCTGGATTCCATCTGTTGTCATTTACCTCTGTCTGAAACATTTACTTTGGTACTACCTGCTGGCATGTTAGCTGAATAATTTTTCTCAATACTTGTTTGTATGGCAATGTCTTTATTTCAAAATTAAAACATACACTCAGTGTATATAAAAGTATGCATTCATTTTTATTTTTTCTTTTGAAGAACTTAAAAATATCATTCCACTGTGTCTGGCTTCCATTGTGCCTGATAAAAAGTTTGTTTTTATTCAGATTGTTACTCCACTGTTTGAATTTTTCCACTTCTCTGCTTCCTTTTAACATTTTCCTCTTTACCTTGGAGTTTTAGATATTTGAGTATAATAGGTCTACATGTGTTTGACTTTGTATTCTGTATGGGATTTGTTGAACTTCTTAAATCTATAATTTGATACTCTCAACTAAAGTTGAGATTTTTCTGATCATTATTATTTTTTCTCATTTATATATTTTTAATTAGTACTTTAGAGATATACATGCAGGTGGAATATAATGAGGTATATTTATACATGCACAGCATAATTTTTGTTAAATTTACATTTCCTCCGCTTTCCCATCCCTCCTCCCTCTCTCTCAACCTCCTTCTACTCCTCTGATCTTCCCTGTCTTTATGATATCTGATCCCCCTCCACTCCCCCTCCTTATTTCCTCTAGTTTGAGTATGAGAGAACATTTGACCTTTGATTTTCTGAGTCTGATTTATTTCACTTAGCATGATGTTCTCCAGTTCATCCATTTACCATAATTTTTTTCTTTATGACTGAGTAAAACTCCGTTGTGTATATAGACTACATTTTCTTAATTCATTCATCCACTGTTGGGCACCTGGGATGCTTCCATATCTTGTTTATTGTGAGTTATGCTGTTATAAACATTGATGTGAATTGCTACAGTAAGCTGTTTTTAGTTCTTTTGAATAAATACTGAGGAGTGGGAAGTTGGGTCATATGGTAGTTCCATTCCTAGTTTTTTGAGGAATATTCATTGTACTATTCAGAATAATTGCATGAATTTGCAGTCCTATCAACAATGTATGAGTGTATTGTTTTCCCCACATCCTCACCAATAATTATTATCATTTGTATTCTTGAAAATTCCCATTCTGACTAGAGTGAGATAAAATCTCGGTATAGTTTTAATTTGCACATCTCTGATTGGCAGGGATATTGAATGTTTCTTTATGTATTTGTGGGTTGTTTGTATTTCTTTTGAAAAAATGTCTGTTTAGTTCTTTTGCCCATTTATTGATTGGATGCTTTTCCTTTTTAGTATTAAACTTTTTTAGGTTATTTGTTTGTTTGTTTTTGTACTGGGGATTGAACCCAGGGGTATTCGACCACTGAGCCACCTCCCCAGCCCTTTTAAAATTGCTTAGGGCCTCACTGTGTTACTGAGGCTGGTTTTGAACTTGTGATCCTCCTGCTTCAGCCTCCCAAACCACTAGAATTACAGGCATATGCCACTGAACCCAGCAACTTTTTGAGTTCTTTATATATTCTGGATATTAATCCCTTGTCTGACCATTGTTTTTTCAAAATAATTTTCCTCTTATTTTTCATCTTCTGCTAGTGTTCCAATTGTTCA
Source organism: Geosciurus inauris (assembly GCA_004024805.1). Classification (NCBI taxonomy): domain Eukaryota; kingdom Metazoa; phylum Chordata; class Mammalia; order Rodentia; family Sciuridae; genus Geosciurus; species Geosciurus inauris. The sequence continues at coordinate 62,538 of PVHX01010668.1, read as the reverse complement.
TAAATTGTGCTCCTTGTCTTGTTCTCATTTTTATATGGCTCTTTTATTTTTCTTTTCAGTTTTGGAATTTCTATTTTGCTTTCAACTTCACTACTTTCCTCTGTCGTTTCCCATCTGTTTTTAAGCAGACACTATAATTCTCATGACAGATATTATTTTCAGTTCTTGAATTGGCATTTCATTTCTTCTTGTTTAATTTTCATAGTCACTAATTTCTCGTTCAGATTTCTCATTGTATTATCCATTTTGAACATCTTTTACTTTATTTAAATATATTTTTAGGTAATTATACTTTAAAATCTCTATTAATTCCAACAACTGGCTTATCTCAAGAGTTTCTTTTCACTGATCCTGTTATTTTCTGGGTCAAACTTCTTGGCTTCTTTACATATTTATGCATTTGTAATTATTTATTAGATATTGTAGATGGCATGTTATGAATTATAATTTTTTAAAAATAAAACACATAGACTAATTTGGCAGTTAAAAGTTTGTCGGCCTTAAATTTTTGTTGAACCACATTCATTTTTGTTGTTGTAGCATTTGCTTTTGAGCCTGACTTTTACAAGATGGCTTTGTGGAATCATTGAAATACTTGAGGTGCTCAGCTTAGTTTTTTCTTTAGCTTTGCCATAGCTTCTGCACTGTATAACTTCTACTTCATGTGGCAAAAACAATCACCATTTAATTCTCCATCAAAAGTTGACAATATCTACAGAGGCTTGCAAACACATCCCAATTCTTAGCCAAGAATGTGCAGTAAATCTCCAGTGGCATCCTGATCTCCACCCACTGCATAGCTCCCTCTTCTCTAACACTCTGTCCTGCAAATCACATCTGCTTCTGCAACTTTGAACTGCTGCTTCCCCTCCCAGCTCAGGGATACTGCTGTTCAAATAAGGCTCCACCAGACTGCAAAGCAGCAGAAGTCACCCTCAGACAGAAACTAGGTTATTCACATGTCTCACTTTTCTCAAGGATCAATGTTCTATACTGCCTGGTGTTCAATGCCAGCAACCAGCTGCTTCATATGTTTTTTCTAAGTTTATAGTTATTTTCAGCAGTAGGGAAAATTTAGTACTTGTTACACTGTCATGGAAAGAATTAGATGTAGTATTTATTGACTTTTGATTCAGGACATTTGAGGTGCTACCTCCTTTGCAAGGGCCGCACGTAGAATTAGGTATTCCTTCATCAAGACATTCACCCCTTCTGTTATTTTACTGTGTTGCCATTATTTGTTTGCAAGTTAATTTGAGCAGTATGCTATTTGTGAATTCATATAATCATGACTTTATTGCTTTGCATCCATTTTGCCTAGTACATCACTATATACTTTAAGGGTTTGATAAAGGGTTGTTGAATAAGGGAAGAATTCTTTGCCTCTCCCTCTAAATTGCAGCTGCAATAGCAGTTCTTTTTATTGTTTACTTCTGGCTTCACTTATGTCTAGACTTAGTATAAGCCCAGAAATCTTCAAATATTATACAGAAAACTATGGTTATAGAAAGATTGGAAAGCTGCTAATAAAACTACTAAGATGAGTTGCACAATAATTACTTAATTTTCTACTCCTGGAATGCTCCCAGCAGAAGTTGCCAGCCAATAATATAATTTAAGAGTCTCTGGTAAAAGGATATTTTCCGTACCAATAATGATAATGAAATTTTAAATCATTTTAGTGTGACTCAAAATATAAATGTAATGAAATATGTGTGTGTGCATTACACAGTAAGAATACATAATATTGTCAGCTAAACCTCAAATTATGATATTTTCATCCAGCTAATCTAAGTACTGTAACATTTCATTTGGTTTTGATGAAAATGGAACTTTAAAAATGAAATTTCTAACAATTTCTTTTTTACAGAAACAATTATTAATTCAAGAACATGCAATTTGTGAAATAAATGATTTTTTTCCAAATGTAATATAGGTAGATGTCTCTATTTAAGATTAGTTACCTTAATTACCAATTAATCCAATTCATTATTGAATGAATCTTTCATAATTTAGATCCACATGCATACACATACCTCAATGTTTTCTGGCCATGTGTTTTTCCTTGTCTTGGGTAGAAAACAACTTCTAATGAACGCTGGAGAAGGTTCTACAATCTTCCTGCTTCCACTTCTTTTGTTGTCTTCTTTTGGCATGATGTCAGTTGAGAAGGATGGATATATAGGGGGGATGTTACTTTCAAATCCTATATGGTAGTTATGATTTTCATTTTCCAATTCTCTCTGTGGATTAATTTTATCCAAACTAGTGAATGATGGAATTGAAATATTGAATTTGGAATCCTCAACACCATGGTATTTTCCTATGGAGTTTTCCCTGGAGTTTTCTATAGTCACGATGTGAGGTTTTGGTAGCACAGAAGCACTAAAACCAATAGCTGATGTTTTCCCAACTTGATGCCTGGAGAATTCAGGGATTTCAGAAGTGAATTCATTCAAGGATATTTGGTGTGTTCTATCCAATGAATGCATTTTTGTGTCCCAGTTTGGTGCATTGGACGCAAAAAAGGTGTTTTCTTCAATTTCACTCTGATAGAATGGAATTTTATTACTGATCTCATCTACTAGGTGATCAAAACCCAGACTGACTTGTCTAGAAGGCACAGGTTGAGTTACAAGGTGAAATTCTTGGTGTTCAGACTGCTCTTCATCTGATTCATTAGGTTTTGGATCTGTTTGCCAACTGTATGCCATTCTTTATTTTATGAAACAGAAAATTGACTTGGCTCCAAATATCTCTTTAATGATATTATAAAATAGGGTAGAAACTTCCTAGAAAAAATCAGAAAAGGAAATAAAAATATCGTTAGTTACCAATAAAGGAGCTTACAAGAAATAAATATGGTAAATAAATATGTAGAAGTATTTTGTAGATTTTTCTTGGCAAGAGAAATAATTTCTTGAGGACTATAAAATTTCATCAGGGCTCCAAAGATTATGAATTTGAGAAAGAATATTGATTTTGAATGGACTCAGGAAACTCCTATGATAGAAAAATAAGTCCATCTCAATTATGATTAGAGTTTCATGACTCTATCCAAAGTAAATTTTCCTCTTTTGACTCATTTTACCACTGAAATAAGTATTTCCTTTTGTATTTAGTTATCTGTAAGTGTGTTACCATGTGTTCTCTCTCTTGCTGTCTTTTCTTAGTTAGCAGCTACCCTATTTCTAGACATAATCTTAACTCTTTTCTCCCCTGTATAACTGAGTATCTTAAAATGGTTGGCTAGGCTCTTTCCTCCCTAAAGCTCTTTAAGTAATTGCAAACACTTTTATTCATATCTCTGAAACTACTTCCATTAAGTTCATCAATGAGTTTCATAGCACTGAATTCAAGTGATATTTTATCTCTTTTTAACTTTCTCTCTCAGCAACATTTGATACCACTCACTATTTCTTCTTGCTTTAAAATGTCTTGCCTTCTTACTTCAATTCTCTATGACTCTGTACTCGGTTTCTCCTAGTTTGCTCTTTCTCAAACACCTATTAAGTATTTCTACCTGAGCCTTGTCTGAGTATATTCTCCTCTCAATTATTCTCTGATTACAAGTTATTTCATACCTTCTGTGGTTTAAATGATTATCTCTTCTTCAATAACTCCAGTCTACACCACTCTTATAACCTACTCAGCATTTTTATTTGGATTTTTAAAAAATCTGCAACTGAAAGCCCAAAACATAAATTATAACTCATCCAAAACCTGCTCCTAGTCCAATATTCTCTGTGACAGAAAATGACCCAACCATTTGGGCAACCAGAAACCAAGGTTTCATCTTTGAATATTCCTTCATCTGTATTCTTCTGTATCCAATAAACCACCAATCCTGTAGGGAGTACCACTTAAATACATCTGGGATCTATCTCCTCATTTCTGTCCACCACTGCCCAGTTTTAGTTTAAAGCTTTCATCTTTTCATCTGAAATAATGTATTGTGTCTGAAACTGCTTCTCTCTTTTCTCTAATCCATTGTTATGCCTTCAATTCATTTGTTTTTGACACTGTAATGCTGTATTTAGGACACTAACCAAATATCTCCCTTGTTAATAGCTTCTCAATGGTATCCTAGAGTTTCAGGATAATGGTCATAGTTCCTTAGGTGACTTGGAATGTCCTTGATGATTTGGCCCTGTATTCTCTGCTGGCTCACATTATGGTACTCAGTTGCATTCTCTGCTCTGAATCCCAGGTCTTCTCTTGCCCCTTCAGATAGACTCTGTATTTGACAGCATTCACTTGGGATCTCATCCTCTACACTCATCTTTTTGCCTGGATGATTCTTTCTTATTTTTCAGGGTTCAGTTGAAATATTACGTCTTTAAGGAAACTTCCTCTGTATGCCCAGATTAGGTCGAAGTACTTTATAACACATTTTCTATATTTTGTCCTTCTCATTGGTACTAGTCATCACATTTGAAGCATATATATGCACACACATATATATGTATATATATATATAATTTCTCCTTTCTGTTAGAGCATCAGTACAAGTGTCTAGTATTTTGCTTCACTTAAAGTAGATGGTCATTTGTATTTGTTGAACAAATGATTCAATATATTTTTTAAAAGTCCTCTGATTTATAGAAAAAGGAATTGAAAAGTACTTATATTACTTTAATGGATTTAGTGCTTTTTATAAAAGTATATATGTATGTGTATGTGTGTATTAAAGGCAAAATACTTTTTAAAGGATAACTACAATAATGACTATTAAATACAATCTCTATCAATTTTTTGCAGTAGAAATTGGTTTTTATTATATTGGCATTAGAGATTTTAAAAATTCACAATCACCTTAGGATTCACTTTACATACTCAGTCAAGAAATTGATCTGACATATTTGGGAAAGAATTTCAAGAGATATATGTAAGAGTTATATAAAATGAATCTTAAAATATTATTTAAAACTCTTAATAATTTGTAAGTCTCACAGATACATTATTATCTAGTGAAAATTTCCTTTTGAAATTTTCCTATTTGTAGTGAAAGCTTGTTTTAATTCAAACAAATTAGGTTCCTTTATCTGTCTGTCTTGGAACTCAGAATTTTTAAGCAGATGTGTCTTTAACTTTGACAATCAGACCCAAGGAAAGTTCTGTTCTTCCTTAATCTGACCTACTCCTTCTTAGCTCATTATGGTAAATATTATGGTAAATATTGCAATTTTTACAATTTTGGGTGGTTTCAAAACCTTGATTTTTTTTTGAGGGCTTAAAAATTATTTTTAAAAATTTTATAGAGCTATAAGAGAAGTCTTTAAATAAGGCATTAGTGGTCTAATGGTGAAATTAAAGTCTCCTAAAAGAGATTGGACCATCTCATGTGATATTGACATTTTTTGAGCACCTACTCTGTGCTAATGCTTTCTAAATACATCCCTATTTATGTGTATTACTTATTTCTCACCTTATCCTGTCAGATACAAAATACCATTACCACCACTGTATAAATGAGGAAACTGAGGTACAAAAAGTTGAGTCAATTTACTAAGGTTTGAGAGTTTGTGTTTACAGATATAACTTAAGCAGAGATTAAAGGGAGGCAAAAGGGTAAATATTCCACACTAACATCACATATAGAGTATTCTGAATTTCAGCCTGCAACAGTGTAGACTCAGCTGAAACTATCTCTACTACAGAGTTAAAAATTTTTAATTTTTGTTAACAATATTTTCAAGTATTTCTTACAGTAAACTCAAAATGGATTAGAATCCTATGTGAAAAATCTCATCATGGGATAAAGGAGAATATGGTATACTTTATCATATTGAAAATTTAATATAAACAGAAACTCTTCCAAGATCCATTTTTAATGTTAAATTTGGTGATTTTAAGTAATTTCTAGTAATTTTTTTTTTTGGTACCAGGGATTGAACTCAGGGGTACTCGACCACTGAGCCACATCCCTAGCTCTATTTTGTATTTTATTTAGAGACAGGGTCTCACTGAGTTGCTTAGCATCTCACCATTGCTGAGGCTGGCTTTGAACTAGTGATTCTCCTGTCTCAGCCTCCCAAAGTGCTGGGATTACAGCATGAGCCACTGCACTCATATTCTAGTAATTTTAAATGCCTCTTTTACTATCATAATCCAGAAGCTGGATTATTTCTTAGTTTATAAACAAAATATTATTTAGTGCCAGATGGAAAGTATTTTTACTTTGCATTATGAAGTCATGTATAAAAATCGTTAAGTCATATAATTTGATTTGAAGTTGAAGCAAACATACAATTTAGCAGCATTTGCGGCATAATTGAGAGGATGTTGTTATCAGTCTCCAATTTAAGTAAGACTGTGCAGCACTATAGGAAAAATGTGAAGGAGGCAGACTAATGTTCCTTCAAATATTTTCACATTTTAATCTATGGAAACAATGTGTTAAGTAACATGATTAAAAGGATTTAAGCTTGCAAATGAAGTTAAATTTCCTAATAAACTGGTCTTTCAATAATTTTTTTGGTAGACCTGTGTAGTTCCATACAGGCAGAATCGATCAGGGTGATGTGATGTGAGAGGGGATGAACCCACTTTTGCTGGCTTTGAGGACAGAAGAGGAGAACATGAAGCCAAAGAATGTGAAACAGCCTGTGGAAGCTGGAAAAGGCAAGGAAACAGGATCTCCCCTGGAGCCTGCAAAGAGGAATGCAGCCCTTTGGACCTTCTGATTTTAGCACAGTGAGACTCGTGTTGGAGTGCTCACTTAGGGAACTATAAAATATCAATTCTATTGTTTTGTTTTAAGCCACAAAGATTGTGGTAATTTGTTGCAACAGCAATAAGAAATGAATACAATATGAAAATGAGAGTCTGCTTCCTAAATCGATTGGAATAGCAGGGAGCAGACTGAGTACGGACACACACACACATATAACCTTCTGATCTTTCTTGGAAAATCCAGTTAAAATGCAACCAGGGATATTTAAAAGGTGTTATTTGTAATGACAACTCCTTAGTGCACTGATTGCTTATAACCTTCTATTCGGTTCAACTTGCAAGAGATCATTTTTATTGAAGGTTAATTACTTGTATGGCCTCAAAGAGAAAGTACAGATAGAATTAGGCACCTATCAAAAGAAGGGCAGCCCCTCGCAGCTGCTTCCATTTTCTAAATCTACAAAGGTGTAAATATCATCAAAATAGCTCCAGTGTTCAAAATAGGAACACAAATGTTTGTTTTGCAAAAGAACAAAGAATAAAAAGGTCCTTTCTAAAAGTGTTTATTCTTGATCCCCAAAGTTCTGGCTACAAACAGGAAAGAGAAGAGAGGATGGTGAAGGGAACACATTATGGGACTGAAGAAAATGATCTTCATTTTGGATGAACTTCAGGCAGAGAAAATTTACCCCTTTGTAGAATATGTATAAGTGTCATGTGAAATGAAGGCTGTGCGGATATGTCAAAGTCTGATCAAGCAGAACCATCCATATTTTCAGTAAAATAAAGGGGAAATTTATAGTTATGGCAGTTAACCCAGTTTTTGAGACTAATATATGGTGGAAAATTGATCTGAAATTCCCAAGTCCCTTCATCTGCTGATCCAAGTGTGTATATCTTCATACAGAAACAAAACTCCTTAGATGTTAGCCAGATATAACTCTGACTTGCCTTAGCTCAATTTGGTGTATGAATAAAGAGAGCAAAACATATATATTGATATATATATATTAATTTGGTGATATATATTTCTTAATTAGTTATATTAACTTATTTTTTATTTCTAATTTTGAATTGAGTGATAATGTAAACATTTGATTTATTTAGACTCCTTTATATTATTTTTACCTAAGTGAAGATAAAAGGTGCTTGGAGAATGTAACAATTTTCAAACATTTTCTACAAATTACCATTTTACAGGAATAATAAACATCTTCTTAATCATGTTTTATCCTATAGAAAATATCACTTCCTTTTAGAATGTCCAAAGCTTCTTATATCTGGAAAATTTGTAGCTATCACTGGTTTTTATTTTTTGAGAGATATTGACCTGAATAAATCAATTCATTTATTTATGCATCTACTTACTAATTTAGACGTTTATTTATTCAGTACCTTTAAAAGTATATTATGTCAAGCTCTTTGCAAAGTACTGAGCGTATAAAAATGATAAAAAAAGGTAATATAAGATGAAGCTCTTGCCTTCAAGTAGTTCATAGACACAAATTTATAATACAATATGAGATTTATGTTAGTAGACACAGGCTCCATTTTGGGAAATTTCATATAGAATACTACTAAGCTTATTTTCCCTTAGAAAAGGCACAAGTAAAATTCATGAAGAACATAGTTAAGGTTTATATATTAGCTATGATTTTATTTAGAAGGTACAATATGTCAGAGATAATTCTGTGCATGCCATTGAAACCCGTTTTCAAGAACGTTTTGATTTCTAGGAAGTTTTAATTTCATACCTCAACATAATAAAGCGGTTGAAATGCTAATTAATTCTGTTCCTCTGATTATATGTTAAGAGTAAACAAAGATAAGACAGCTTCCAGCTTCCATGGAACTACTTTAGTGGAATGATCTAATGTGAAAGAAGCCTCTTCAGGGGAGCTAGGGGGAACAATGCTGACCCTGGAGGGAAGAGGCTCGCAGCCTCAACCCTGATGGCCCTTGAAATATGACACTTGCAGGACTGCATTAAGCATGGCCTAGAAATACTTGGGGAATAACCAATAGTGCTTCACTTATTGTCAGACAGATCTGTCCTGAAGAGAATTTCAGGACAATGAGAGCTTTTAGGTGATGAGAAGCAGCTGTGGCCACTGTTTTGACTACCGTGACCGGGATACAGGTCCCTTTACCTATTTATGTCTGTTATTGAGTGTTCTCTTGGTAATGGATGAGTGAATTAGAGAATTATTTTCAATAATTTATGTGGTACTCAAAGGAATCTATTATATTAAAGCAATAAGCAATAGCATTAGGAAAAGAAGACTAATTTATCAAGGTGAGTTGGGTAAGGTTTCCAGAACAGAAAATTCCTTGTCTTAGTTGAAGGAAAAGTAGTAGTTTTGCAGATGGAATTGAAAAGTGGAAGAGAAGGTCATTTAATTGTTTTTCAGAGGATATTAATTTTGCAAGGCCAAAAGAAATGTAAGAAGGAAGAAAAACAGGCATCAGAATAAAAGAAGATAAAGATGTGGAATACAGGAGGAGAAAGATAAAGCAAATGAAATAAAGATGAAGAAGTGAGAAGACACTATAGTAAACAAAGTCCTAGGTATTGAGTTATAGCAGTAAAAAAGATCACTGTGGTTTTATAACCCAATTAAAGAGATAATTTTACCAGAGTTTTGCTTATGCCATAAGAAAATGGAGTGAAATATTTAAGATGCTAAAGAGAAGAAAATTGAACAAGATCCTAAAATCAAAATTAAAATTCCTCAAACTGCCATCCCCTAAATTCAGGAAATATTGCTCATACAGATTCCTCACTAATAAACTACTAGATAATAATCTTCACAGAATCAAAGTGATAAAGATACATCAACACAAAATTGTTGATGCATGTGTAAGTCCATTTTCTATTGCTAATAACCAATACTTCAGATTAGGTAAAATATAAAGAAAAGAAGCTTATTTTAGCTCATGGTTCTAGACATGCAAGATCTAGGGATCTCCTCTCATGATGGGCTTCTTGTTGGCAGAGTCTCAGGCAGTGCAGGGCATCAAACAAGAGAAGGGCAGTGTGGTGTGTCTGTCTTCCCGCTCTTATAAAGCCACCAGGATTCAATCCTGGGACTCCATCCTAGTAACCTTATCTATTCTTAATCACTTCCCAAAGGCTCCACTGTTAGACATCACAGTTGGAATAAGTTTCTGCCCCCTTAATATAGCAGAAGGAGGACTAAATTTCAACACCATGAAGTCCTAGGGGACACTCAAGCCATATCCAATCCATAGCTATGACCATGAAATACATACATATTTTCTTAGATAACTGAGATACTTGAGAATAGGGTGAAGAAAGTTGAATATTGTTATATGTACTGACAATGTAGATAATTCAACTCTAATAAAAGGTGGAGAAATGAAGAAAACATTGTTTGGAAAACACTTTTTATTAATCCTATGAATTATTGCAGTAGAATTGCTATCCTCTGAATATTTTGAATATTTTGTTTACAATGGCAGATAAAACAAATGAGTGATTATAGCACCCTACTGCTCTTAAGAAGCATTCTTTGTAGCAAAAAATTGTTTGGTATATGAGGCATGGAAGAATTTACAACTTACACTGGAGTCTTGCAAAGGAACAGAGTCCAAGGTGACAGCCCAGTTTTCCTTTAGGAGAAGAAAGTGAGGGAGGGTAAATGAAATCACCAAAACATTTCATGCAGATTATAACTCAGCTGGAAAAAATGCCAACCATGATATTTCTTACCAGTTGCAATTTTCTGTCACTGCTTGTTTTGAGGAGATAGGGACTATGAAATGTTAGTTAAACAATATAGCTATGACTCTTAAAAGTATATTTTACATTTAATTTGCATATCTTTTTTTAATAGTAACCTCAGGCATGTCAGAGGTATATTTCTAGAATCTGAGGCCATTCATTAAAATGATTTATATTTACTAAAGCACTACATATTTTCATTATAAATTACCAGCAATAGATTGCTGTCATTTTAAAACTGTCTAGAATTACAGTAAAACCACAAACTGTTGTAGTATAACTAGGCCAAATTTCACAGGATCCTGGTCCAAAATTACTTGTTGACCGTTAAATTTAAAATTTTACCTGACCCAGAAGCTAAGCCCTTAAATATTTTATTGAAAAGTAGTAATAGTACTTGGGTCACATTTAATGTTATTCTCAAGTTTCCACATAATTTCATAAAATGAAATCAAAATTTCAGCCTCATTTAAACAGATGTTATTTGTTAAATAACAAAGATTATGGAGGAAATAGATGAGATCAGATTATTTCCATGTAACTTAAGTGTCATTGTTAAATATTAACATATATTAGCAATTTTTCCATGCATGAAAAAGACTACCCTTATTTTTGTAAATATCAGCCTAAGAATGTAAGTAGCAGAAAAAATAATTAAGTAAGAATTTCTTCTTTGGAGAACTCTAATATGTATCTGAAATCAAAGTGGTAAATAGTTTTATCTCATAAACTAAATCATGTTCTATGGTAATATCTTCCCAAGACACAATTGGAGAAAAATTGTGTGCTAAGCAATTCTTAGCGTGAAGTAATGCTGTGTTCCTGCTGTTTACTCATGCCAAAGAGGAGAAAAAGAAGGTCTACCGACCACATGGTATAGATCATTATTCTAGAGACAGACACATGTGCATGTTTTTCACCAAATTTAAATTCATAAGAGAAGCATGCAAAACATGAAAACAGATCTACTTTATGATATTTAATATTAACAGAATTGCCACATGAGATATAGATTCTCAAAACAAAGTTTCAACTGCATCTTTGACAAAATTGTTATGATAAATGTCAAACTTGACTAGAAATTTATTAAAAAGCAAGTGTAGGAAAAACCAACAATAGAAGCGTATTGGTCATGTTAATGTTTCTAAGGACATTTACCAATAAACACAATGATATAGACAATGGTGAACTTCTTTTTAAAAAATATGGCTAGTATGTATGGTTTCAATGTACATTTTGTTTTCACTATTTAAAGCAAGTATCTGTAAGTCACATGTCATATGATTCACTTCATAGGAAATACAATAGGAAAATGTGAAATCAATAGAGCAGGACTTCAAAGAATTAGAATGGAAATGTTGAATGAAAGATTGGAGGATAGGAGGACAAATTTTTTAAAAATCCTAAAAGCTTATATATTATAAAAAATAAAAGCTGGTGGAATAGACTCAGGTTGGTGAACGAGTTCAGTTCCCTAAACTTGGAATCATCATCATCATTATTACCAACGTTTTTAAGATCAATCCAATTGGCTTTATTTAGAATAGGGTCTGGCAATATGTAACTTGCTTATTAAATATATTTTGAAAGAAAAAAACAAAACTCACTTATAAGTTTACATTGCCAGTTGCAAGGGTACAACTGTTCAATCAACCCATTTCTTACCATGTGTTAAGTCAAAGAAGATGGAGCAGAAATGGAAGAAGCACACACATACACACATGCGTGCACACACACACTCACACACACAAACACACAGTGGCCGCCACTTATTTTATTATCTGAAGGAACACAAGTTCTCCAGCCTGAAAAACAGCAAGAGATGACTGATTTTGTGCTAATGGCTGATAGATTGGGAGATCTAAGTTCTGATCTCTTCTCTCCATCTGTCCTTCTGCTGTATTGCAAAATCTTTCAGTAACAGCCAGGGCCACTTTACCACCACCCTCTTTTTCTCATTACTTTCTAAGATTGAGATTTTCATTAATCAAAATGTTATGCATTTAATTTGCATTATTTGTGAATGGAAATAAGTATTTGTGATGTAAATGAAAAGAAAGTGCCATGAAAAAAATAAAGAAATAGACCATTTCCCATGAGAGAAAAAACTGTGTTTTAGAATTACCTAGAATATGCTTATCATCTCAAAGCAGTCAACCAAATAATGGAAGCAGGATAGATAAAGTCCAGAATTTAGAGAAATTGATTGTTAGTGACTAGAAAACTGACAAAGTCTATTCACATTTACTGTTTCTCTAGCTGAAAATCTGAGAAACATGTTCTAACAGCAACCAGGTGAACTCTGAGAGGAATTAGCTATAGGGAAAATTAAAAAATAAAAACAGTCTAGACATAGACTTTATCTTTAAAGACTACTTACTTTAAGATATGATGCAATGTCTACATAGTTCTAAGGTAAACATGTTTTATATCAAGCATTCATTTTGACTTTTATACATGAGAGAAACTAAATCAATTTGAACATATATAAGGGCTCAGAAATCTTTGAATCCATCCAATGGGAAACTGTATCAGTTGACAAAATTTTACTCAAAACAAGAACTCAAGAATTAGGGAACAAGAAAAAATTATTTAAAAAATAAGTTATGTTGTCTTAGTCTAATAATTATTGAAAATATAATTTTAAATATTATAATACAAAAATGACTCAACATTAAGAAGCCAGGTGAAAAATCCCCAAATGTTGAAAGATTTGTGAAATTTTCTGTTTTATAAGAGGAAAGGGGAATAAAATAAACTGTTTCCTTTCACCACTAATTATTAAGTATTACAGAGATATTAACTGAAGAAAAATAGCTTATAATTTTCAAATCACTGCCAGAATCAAAATTTGATGACATTTAGTAAGTATAAGGAAAAGAGGAAATTTAAAGTATGATTTAGGAACAAAAAACAGAATGGAGTATGATCAATGGCATCTAATAATAAATAATTAATTGGATCAAAACCTTATCCAAATGTATAATTTTCAATTGTGCAGCTTTTACAAAAGAAATACATGAAAAATATCAAAGGGAAAAGTAGGTCCACATATATTACTGAAATGCACACCCCCACACAGATACATTCAGGCACAAAATAAATTTGAACAAGCTTCCTGACAATAAAATACAAGGCAAAAGGTATTGAGGCCATTTTATTGAAATTTCCAAAGAGGTTATGATGGACGAAGGCTTTTATCAGGTTACATAATTATGTATCAAATTTGAATTAGTAAAAACTTCTGTAATTTTATAACCAATTTTATTTATTAATATTAATATTTATATTTATGCTTTATGTTTTTCTTTCTCATATGTTGGATTGATTCTTCTGATAAATAGCTCATCAATAAGCAATAGCAGAAAAATGTTTTTTATATTCAATTTTGTATTCATTCATGATTTCTTAAATGATGAACTATAAATGAAAACAATATAGTAAAACTTCATTTTTGCATTTTAGTAGTCAATTTTTACTTCATGACTTCTTCAAGTTAGGAATATTCCTTCTATCAAGTCATTTTAGGAGTTATAGCTAATGCACTAAGATAATTGAGGAAAACCATTAGAAATGACTATCAGTATTTATAGATATGATTATATATATATGTAAAACTCAGAAGAATGAGTTAAATTCTTAGAATAAATGGAGACAATATTTTAGCCAAGGTATAAAATTATAAAAATGTTATAATTTTATAATACATCTTGGAAGAATTCAGAAATTTCATTTAACACCTTTAAGATGGAAGCTGAAAAGCTGATTCTAAAGTGCTCCCAGAGTGGGAGAGGATAAAAATATTTAGTAGGGATTTGCATTGAAAAATAATATTTTAGAAAGCATTAATGAAATTGATGCACCAATTAAGCAGTTATAGATCTATTCATTGAAGAAGATGAAAAGAAAACATATTAATAGATCCAGGCATTATATGCCAGTGCTTAGTTAAGTTAGACATGGAGGAAAGATTGGGCTAGTTAGTAGGGGAGGAAGGCATACCTAGTTAATCATTAGAACTAAAAAATCTTGATTGAATGCCATTATATGTGATTTAAAATTGTAAAGTAAATTTTATCGGGATCAAATATCTAAAATGTGAAATCATTAAACCATTTTATCAGTTGTCCCTAAACCACTATGAAACACAAGCTGAGGTTCTGTGAATGTAAGATAGTCACATTATAAGAAATTGTCAGGAAATTGCTCAAATATGATCAAGAAATGCTGAGTTACTAAAAGGTAAGCATGATTGGTTTTTTAAAAATTCTAGAAAGACATAGAGGTTTTGCTTGGTTTTTGAATACGTAGTAGGATTTTTAAAGGATGAAGAGTGAAGTGTAGTGTGTGGTGTTTGTAAAGCTAATTTACTCAGGATATATTTTGAAGTGTTTTTGTTACTGTCAAGACTTTTGGTCACAAATGGCAGAAGTTGATGCCAAGAGACTATGATACAAACTAGGGAGGGCAACAGTCAAGACTAAGCCTCTTTTTCTATTTTTTGAGAGAAAAAGATAATAGGCTTCTCTGTAAATTTACTGGCTCCTTAATTTCCCAAATCAAAATGGGATTTTTCTCCAAGAATGGAAAACATAAAGATTTCTGGAAAACTTTCTTGCAAGAGCAAATTAGGGAGAAATCTGCTCTACCTGGCTGGGTCATATGCATATTTCTTGATTAAACCACAGGGGTTAAGCAATGGACAGAGAGCTAAGTATTAGGATTGGCCTAGACTGGACCATGCACCTAATCTATGTCCATTAGCAAGAGAATGAAAGCCTAGGTAGACTGCACCTCTTCTGGTTAAACTCCTTGTTAACAGAAAGAAATGTTAATAGGAAAAAAGAATATAATCTGGAAAATGTTGACTAAGAACAAAAGTATTATTTAATAATTATACTTGGTAACATATTGAATTCTTAGAATGTATCAGGCATTGACCTAAGTGCTTTATATTTTTAATTTATTTAATCCTCATATAAAACTTAATCTTTGTGAAAATTTTATGAATGGGCATTAATATCTTTGTTTTAGAAAAACTGAGGTATAAAATATGTAAGCATCTTATAGAATTCATATAGCTGGAAAGTAGAAGAGTTGGGATCAATTTATTATTTTCAAAGTTGTATTATGAAAGATCAGCTCAATAATACATTTCTGATGCAGGTATTTTTAGCAAGTGATTGTGAATGTTGCATTTGTGTTAGAAAAAGAGGCTTATTTTGCACTTCATCAATACTGAGACTTCATCAAGTGAAAATAATGGGCTGTGAAGTAGTGTCCAGGGTGACTAATCATGGCAAATTTTATCTCAGAAGGTCCAGTGTTCTTACATAAAACCACAATAAGTTTGAGACAAAGATTGAATCCTCCTGAGAGCAGGTTATACTAAGGCTGAGAGTGTGTGTGTGTGTGTGTGTGTGTGTGTGTGTGTGAAAGAGAGAGAGAGAGAGAGAGAGAGAAAGAGAGAGAATGTATTCAGTCTTAAGCTAGGTGTATATGGACATGTGGAATGATTCCATTTTAATTCCATAAACTTGGATAAGTTGAAATCTTATAAGAAACTGGAAAACAGCCAGGACATATCTGAGAAGCTTCAACCAGATCCCAAGTGGTCAGAGTTAGATCAAAGAAAATTTTTGCACTAAATTTTGCAGAGAAGGCTCTTTTGGTTGGAGATTGAATATACAGTCATATACATACACACACAAACATAGGGGAGCACATGCACACATTACAACAACAAAGAGCTAATTATTTTGATACTATGGAGAACATCATCATGAAGACCCTCATTAAGTTCTCACAATAACTGAGAAGTGTTGTGACAAGTGAGTCAGTGTTAAAATGCCTCACATGTGCTTTAGAGCAAGCCATTAACCTGGTGAACAAGGAGAAATTGGTGGCACCATCTCAGTCAGCTGAGATGAGTAAATGCATTATCATGCCCATTGGAATCTGCTGCTCTCGCCTTCACTGGGAGCCAGGAGGGTATCTTTCCCTCCCTGAGCAGATTTATCAAGGTAGGGTGTAGGCAAGGAATTATTCAGAAATAGCAAGTCTAAATCCAGGCTGACTGCTGCGCAGCCCTGATTTCAGCTTTATACAATCCTCCAAAAGATAGAAGATTCAAAAAAGGAAAAAAAAATCACTGCTATTCGAAGATGCACACTAATGAGAGAGCAAGGAGAATGGACCCTATGCAAAGCATCACAACCTGAGGGGAAATCAACATGACCGGGGCAAAGAATCGGATGAAGAATGTGAGAAAACTGTCTTTCAGGGGGTGTTTTATTTATGAGAACAAAAATTATGTTCTCATAAATAAAACTGGAAGAGTTTATCTCCAGAATATGATCATTAAAGGAAAATTTTGAGGAATGTGCTTGGAAAGGTAGAAAAATTATCCCAAGGAAAGTCTGAAGATAACAGAAGAAAGGGTAAGTGAAGATCTTGGTAAATATGTGGCTGATTCTAAAGTCATATCGTATGTAGACAATAACAGTTCATAATTTGGAGACCAAAATAAATTAGATGTAATTAAATATGAGAGCAACAGATTGTATAAATTAGGGCAGGATATCCAACTTTACAAGTGATTTATATTGTCCAGGAAGAAGTACAGAGATAGCTTTAGATTTCTGAAAACTGCATGTTCAAAGTTGTAGATTTAATTATTAATAGAGGATGTTGCTTCCTGACAAATAGTAAGAGAATAGGAAAATAAAAAGGAAAACAAAAACAAAAACTCCTCAAGTCAAGTTGGAAGGACTTAAGGGGGCCGTGAAAAAGAGTCCCTGACCTTAATCAGCTGAGGACCACAATGCCTTGTCATATAGAGAATGAAATATAACACATTCTCTAAGATGGAGAAACGAAATATGTGTATCAGAAACACATAAATATAAATAATCTGAGTATATCATAAAATATATAAATTGTGTAAAAAAGAAAAAAGTAGGGTTTATTATAGATCAATCAGAAACAAAAGATTAATGATTGCTTAAAATTTAAAAAAAAGATATTCCAGGTAATTGTTAACAATAACAACTTCAACATGCTGATGTAGTAATTACAAACAGACAAATCAGGCCTACAGCAAAAAGGAAAAAATAGGAAAAGAGGAATACTTTATAGAGGAAAAGATTCAATTTGCCTTCAAAATATAACAGCACTTTATAGGGCTATAAGAAGAAACTGAAAAATCTACTTTTTTCATGGAACAATTTAATATAAATCTCACATTACTCATCGATTGAGCAGACAAAAATATCATTAGCCCTATAGAAGATTTTAAAAATTCTATTAAACTGTAGTATAATAAACATATATAGAATGTTGAATCCAGTAATTGGAAATTTTACATTCTAAGGGGAGTATTTACTTATGAAAACTTATTATATAATAATATATGTAATGTATTATATATATGAAAATGTATTATATATTTGACTATATATATTTGATTTCTTTTAACATAATTCAAAGGCAGTACACAGACTGTTTATATAGTTAAAAATCACAAAAAATAATTTACAGAAGCTTATGTTTTCAAACATCAATAATAACTCACAATTTGTTTTTAAACTTCAATATTAACTCACAAAAGGAAAAAATATTGCAAAAATTTAGAAATTAAAATGAACTTTCCAGGAAAACATACACTTTTGTCTAAGTTCAAAGATATATATTCTTACTCTGAAGCTTAAATGAATTATTGAAAATATTCCAGCCAACAGAAAAATCCTAATTTAAAAATGCACAAATTGTATCGTAAAAGAACTATTGCTAAAAGCTGATAGTTAAAATAAAATGTATTTATGCCTTGGTAATTTAATGATCCAACTTTTACTATAATCATCTGTGTCCTGTTTTATCAGTCCATAAATTTGGAAAAAAAGTAATAATTTAATTAGAAATACATGAAATAGTTTTCTACACTGGAAATTACTATTTTGTCACTTCTGTCACTTTTTTCTAAGCTTTAAGAGAAGATTATACTATTTTTTGCTTACTTGAAGAGGGATTTCATTCAATCAAAATATTCCCAGCTTTGATGAAAAATCATAAAATCACAGCCTGCGGATTTGCAATGGCAACATATTAGTTTGTTAGTCAATGACTCAGTGAGGACTCATCCACTTTATATGACCATTTTGTACAGCAGGTGGATGAAACTGTCTTATTCTCAATCTTGATCCTAATACCTCATGTTCAATTCACAGACTGGCTCCAAATGGCAGGTGGACATGCAAGGAGGAAGAGTAGCATGCCATGGAAAGAGGTCTTGAGTAGAATAAGAATGTTTGATTAAAATCAGAACTCTTTATGACATTAATGACATGGTAACATGTATTCTTTAACATTAAAAGACACATTTTTATAACTTAACACTACGTATAAGTTACATGTTAGGAAAGTTTTAAAGAGTTATGTTTATCTTATTTCTATCTTCAATCCTATAATGAGAAACACAATTATTTGCCAGAGAAGAAAGTAAGAGGACAATTGGGAAACATCCTAAGAATAAAGCAATGTTCTACTGAAGAGGCAGCAGACAGGTCAGAGCAGGAGCCCAGAATAGAGTGACAGAGCAGAATTAGAAAAGCTACTGTTCCTCAGACGCAATTGTTGCCTGTTTGGAGCACATATGCTAAGATACTACTTCCTCTGAATAGAGTTCCCTTGCAGAGTCATCGTGGGGATTCAGTCCATAGACTAATGGTACTTCAAGGCTAAAAATAATGTGCACAAAGAATTCTACCAGTAGACAGAACTGAAATTGGCTCAAGACTGAAAGTGAGCAATTGGAAGATGATATAGATGATATGATATCAGTGCAATCTATGGGGTCAACCCGATAACTAGCCTGAACAGAGGTAAGAAAGAGGAGAGGGAAGGAGAGAGAGCAGGGGGCAGAGGGGAGGGCGAGAAAGAGAAAGAGAAAGAGAAGAAATAGGTTCTTCTGGTTGTAGACTGAGAATATTTACAGGCCACAATATTGCACAATGTCATACAGATTTTAAACTCATCTATCATTTCAGTTTCACAATATAATTAAAAAGTTACTTTCTCACATTCATACATTTGAGTTGAATTATCTGCTTATCCAGTTAGCTAAATGTAAGAAGTGTTTTGTTTGAATCCCTTACCTGAAGCATATATCTTCCTGAAGTGACACATGATCTCACTCTGTTCAGGAGTCAAATGTGCTCATACAAGCTAAAACACTTCTATTTCAAGGGAACATGATGCTTCCTCTGGAAAATATTATTCCTGTTTGGCAGGTTTGGCATGTTTAGGGATCTATTTTTCATCAAACCCTGGAGGGTTATATGGAAAAAAATTGGTGTGCACTGGCAACCTGAATACAGGATCTGAGCCAAATTAGCTTCTCTGTGCTAAGCAGAATTTGTGCTAAATGGTACTGAATAACAATACACAAAAGAAATATATTTTTGAAAAATATGTAAGGTGGCCACCTATTTCCTCAAATTATGCTTGCTCATGTTGTGCATTGGAATGTGGAAGTGGTTGGGAGCAATGGAACCAGTGGTCTCAATTTACAGAAGGAAGGGTGAACCTATAATTTTGAACTATTGAGATATTTCCTTTATTTAATTAGAATTTAACAAGTTTTTTTTTCCTTGCTTAGGAAAATGTTAAAAATTCTTTTTTCATAGCCTCGGAATCCATAGTAAATTTTGAAAGAAACATTGAAAAAAAATCACAAGTTTAGCAAGAAAGATGTGGTCATTTGTTACTGCTATTTTGTCATACTACTGTTGAAATTGAGCAATTTACAACATGTAGAAATCTTGAGGTAATGTGAAAGATTAAACAACTGGATCTAAGTAAATTAGGTTTAACCAGACATATGCTTGCTTTATTAAGGGAAGAAAATTGGGTCAATTTTTGTTACCAAAATATGTTTCTTGATCCTCTTATTCTTTTCTCTTTGTGCCTTTTTAAAAAAAAAAATTATGGCAGTTTTACCTAAAATTGATTTCTTGAGTTGCAAGGTAGAGAATAGAAAACTGAGAATTATGTTCATTTTCAATATTGCTTATTTAAAGGTATTGACAATGTTTAAGTTTCAAAATCATATATCCCTTCTTGTACTTTTTCTTTGATACGTTAAGTGGTATATGTGTTATTTTTCTCTTACTGTGATAAAATACTTGAGATAAATCAACTGTTAAGGAAGAAAGATTTATTCTGGCTCACAGTTTCAGGAATTTCAGTCTGTGGTTGCTTGGTCCTATTGCTTTAGGCCTGAGATATCACGGTATTTCACAATGGAAACAGATGGCAGAGGAGATCTGTTTACCTAATGGCAGCCAGGAAACCGAGACAGGAAGAGGCAGGGTCAATATCCTCTCAAGGTCATACCCTCATGACTTAACTTCCTCCCACTAGGTCCCACCTCCTAAAAGTTTCATCATCCACCAACAGTGTCACCAGCTAGGGACCAATATTTTAACACATCAGATTTGGGGGATATTTCAGACTAAAACTGTAGCAGTCTGAGGGGTTACAGCAGATGGAAGTTCAACCTAGAATTGGAGAGGGGTGCCTCACAGGCAGATGGTAATACCCTTATAATTTAATAAAAATCTGGATTCCAGTTCATTTTTTTTTTTTTTTTTTGGTACTGGGGATTAAACTCAGGGGTGCTCGACCACTGAGCCACATCCCTAGCCCTATTGTGTTTTATGTAGAGACAGAGTCTCACTGAGTTGCTTAGCACCTTGCCTTTGCTGAGGCTGGCTTTGAACTCACGATTCTCCTGTCTCAGCCTCCCAAAGTGCTGGGATTACAGGCATGCACCATTGTGCCCAGCTTGTATTCCAATTCTTAAGTTTGAAATTCTAGGGAAGTAAAAGGCTTTAAAAATAGCTTTACTTGTAGTGATTGTTCCTCCATACATTTGTGCTAAGTACAAGCTCTATTTGAATGAATTCCTAACAGGAGTCAATATTAAGAAAAGAGTTCCTTGAAAAACTGGAAATATTTGTACCTACTTCTCTTATCATATTAAAGTAGACTTATGTACATTTTGGAAAAGGACCAAGAAAGCTCAACTGAGTAAAAAGGAACAATCCAATTTTTATAAAAATGAAAGATTAGAATTAGAACAGTTTGACAATATTCATTAACAAGAAAGGCTACAAAAATGCACCTTGTACTTTGTTTCCTTTGAAAATACGCCCTTCAGTACTATATATTTCCTTGCATAATGTGTATGTTAGAAGAATTTTTTAAATAAAATCAAGTCGACAATTTTGGTACTTTGATAATTGACATTTTGTAAATTATACTGTAGCTTAAAGAAGTAATGTCTTTACTCCTACCTGGCAGTAGTCTACTCAGTTTTTAGACAAAACATTTAAGACAATGATCATCCTTCAACACTGAAACTAAAAAACAGGAAAGCAGAAGGCAATCTTTATAGTAGCAGCTTATTCAATTTCCTCTATGCTATGTTAATATTACCTTAGGTTATTTTGTTTATGCATTTCATTGCAAGATACAAAGTTATAAAGTATTAACTTTTCTTCTTGTTCATTGCATTAAGAAATCAATGCCTAGCTATTCCTGTGGGCACACACCAGTAATACTGGTGACTTGTGAGGCTGGAGAAGGAAGATCACAAGTTCAGTTCAAGGCCAATCTCAGCAACTTAGCAAGAACCTGTCTCAAAGTTTAAAAATAATAAAAATAAAAAGGATCTGGAGTATAGCTCAGTAGTAGATAGCCCGTGGGTTCAATTCAGCATCAAAAAAAAAGAGAGAGAGAGAGAGAAATCAATGTCCTAGATGTCCAAGGGCAAATAACCTTCTAATTATTTTTCTAAATGTTTATTTCCCTCCACTATACAGCAAACAAAATTAGTTTAAAATTCCTGAGTTTCAGAACAAACATTCCGAGATACGTTCTATCAACATCCTTGCTAATCAGCCTGCCCTGTCGCTCTAAACTTGGCAACGATTTTTCAACACTGACCTTGTCAGTGTTAAGAATTTGACAGTGTCATCTATTAATTTAAAAGAAAAAATTATGATCCAGACCTTGACTACCTGTATGTCTCATATATGCTTAGCATTTTTCCTCATTCCATTTCTAATGTTATTTATACAAAACCCCTTTTAAAGCAAGACCTCACTTATTGAGTGAAAAATCTGAGAGCTCCTCTACTGGAAGTGTACAGGAGCCTGGGACTGGACACAGAGTGGTGATCAAGAGTGACAAGTTCCTTACTGTCTCGGAGCATACAACTTCCCACCCCTTGCCCTATCCCATAGGTGAGTGATCTGAATTTGCAGCTATTTATATATTTCCATCTCAAATATATGTAACTGAAAAAGAAAGGGAAATACCTGGTCAAGTTTGGAAGATAAGTGCTACTTGCATTGCAGCTGTATTAAAAGTAAATTGCATGTCTTTTCATTCACTTTAGCTTGAGATGAAGGAAACAATGAGTCAATAGAATATGAAATTTTGATAAACTGTCAAAACAGTTTAAATCTAATATCAAGGAGAAATAAATTGATATTGATATTTCCAAACCTTATATAAACTGATCATAGGCATTTTTGTGAAATTAATTCAATCACTTTATTTTAAAAGGCTATTCAACTACTAAAGGATAAATACATATGAAAGCTTCATTAAGTATGGATTGAGTATATATACAAAATGAATATTCAGCTTTCTAAAGGAGGGTCATGCTATCATTTGCAAAAGCAGGGATGAGAGTGGAGAATATTATGTTAAGTGCAATAATCCAGACAAAAAGACAAATACTATTTATGATGTCACTTATGTGAGGAATATAAAATGTCAAATTCATAGAAGCAGAGGGTATCATGATGGTTAGCAAAGGCTGGGACTGGGGAGATTAGGGAGATAGTGGTCAAAGGATACAAAATTTCAACTAGGAGGAATAAATTCAAGAGATGTATTGTGTAACATGATTACTACAGTTTATAACAATGTGATGTATACCTGAAAACTTCAAAGAGGGTGGATTTTAACTATCTCACCACAAAAAAAAGAGAAGTATGTATGTAAATTAAGGTATATGTTAATTAACTTGATTTAGCCATTACATAATGTATATATATCTCAAAACATCACATAATATAACAGAAATATATGCAATAGAAAAGAAGCTGTCATCTATTGTTTTTCATTATTCTACCGGATAAAATGATGCTTTAACATTGTCTGCTGTACTGAGGGCTCAGTGTTCATCAGAAATGGGAGTGGATGCTGTGGATTAGCTCAAAGAGTACCACCCAACACTCTGCCTAGTATGCAAACCTTACTACAGTTCAGGAATAACAACTCCTGAAAAGATAAGCATGACACTTCCCAAATAAATTGTAGCCAAGTCAGGATGGTATTTAGGGCCTACTAGCGTGATGTATTTGCACAGATTTTGAAAGGTAGAAGCAGAGTGCTTGTGTTCCTTTTTATTTCCTTTCTTTTTTTCCTACTGGCAAGTAAGATCTTGGTTTCTAAAGCAATACTTCAGTGTATATTCTTCACTTCATGCTGTGAAGCAGCTGTGGCAAACTCCGTGGTGACAGCTAATTCCCAGCTTTCTAATTTGAGGATTGCTTTGAAAGTAGAATGTTGGTATCAATAGTTCTTATGGTTGTCTCTGTCCCCAGCTATTCAGTTTTGTTGTTCTCTGCTCCAGTCTAGAGCTCACAACTTTTGGCTCTTCCTTTTATTATGACTGAAAGGGTTTTATCCTCTGTGTTAAATTTATTTTTCCTGCTTTAAATATTTAGATTGATTTCTGAAAAACACAGTAGCTTGTCAGACTGAGAGTTGTCACCCAATATCTGCTCTCAGCCTCTTTCCATAATAAAGTTTCCACTGGTCACATGCCAATCCAATTAAAGGCTGCTTTTCTCAGCCTCCCTTGTGAGAGGTATGACCGTGTGTTTAGGTTCTAGACAATGGAATTTAAACAGAAGCTATATTTGGTTCCTCTGGATTTTGCCCTTCAGAGGCTAGAGTGTACCGTATTTTGGCAACTTTCCATCTTTTTGATCATTCGTTGTGTGTTGACAAGGTTGAATAGCTTCTGAATCCAGACATGGAAGTCACATGTTGAGAATGGTGGCACTGTCCTGGCAACAGTGTCACTGTTCTACCACTTGATATTTAATGAGACATGAATTCCTATTTTATTTAAAATGCTGTATTTTAGGCTCTCTCCTCTCTCTTTTAATAGCATCTTAATCTTAAATAAAAACACAACTTGGAAGTAACCAAGTATCACAAAAGTAAAAAAAATATTCCAAAGTAAAAAAATAATGAGGTACTGGTTTGACATTTGGGAATAGGGACAAGAGCTAGGATGATAGTGCAGGCTGGAAAGCTGGTGGTTCTTACTATGCTATGATAAAACCTTTGGTAAAATTGTCACTTGTAATCCTTAAAACGATACATTTCTTGCCAGAAGAACAGGTAATCTGTGAACTGTTTTGGAAAATTCAGAACATTGAAAAAATACAGAATGCTGATGTATGTTGGTTGTTTCTTAAGCAAAGTTCTATGATGAGATATACGTGGCCTAGTTATGTTATTTTAGAGAAGCAGCCTTAGGAGTAAATAGTTGTCTGGCTTCTTTAAGTGACCACATTAAAATTTCTCAGTTACTAGGGCCCATTCTGGTTTGAAAGGTCAGATTAAGGGTGATGCTTTCCTAGCTGAGTTACAAAGTAGACATTTTAAATTGAGGGAGAGGAAAATGAGCTTAGTCAGGAAACCAGTAAATGAAAGAAGGTAGTTTGTAAGCACAGCAATGTTGCCTACATTAGATCTTTGTTTACTGTTATTTGCTCATAGATGTAACTGTAAGCAACTAGACTAAAAGCATGCTAAGTTTTTAAAGGAATTATATTGCACTGCAAAAGCCAGTGCATTTGACATTTAAAGCAACACCAGAGACTTCCAACTGGCTTTACAGAATACAACCACAAAAATGTAGACAATTCCAATGAACAAATATTTTTCAGTTTTCTTAAGAAAGTAATTATAGAATCCAGGCATGATGGCACATGCCTGTAAGTCCAGCACTTTGAGAGCCTGAGACAGGAGAATCGCGAGTTCAAAGCCAGCCTCAGCAACAGCAAGGAGCTAAGCAACTTAGTGAGACCCTGTCTCTAAATAAAATACAAAATAGGCCTGTGGACGTGGCTAAGTGGTCAAGTACCCCTGAGTTCAATCCCTGGTACCAAAAAAAAAAAAAAGTAATTATAAAGTAGTTTTTAGGGTGAAATGGATACATAAGAATAAACAGATCATTAGCTGAAAATATTGACATTCCACCAAGAAGATGAGTATAAATCATTGGTCACAGCAAACCAGTTCTTAAGATCACATAGAAGTGATGAATGAAGAATCTCCAAGAGAAAAGATAATAAGAACCATGTATGATAAGGGACATAAGAATTCTTTCCAGATCACACAAATGGGGTTTAATCAAGGATGCAATTTTTTCACTGTTAGGGTAGGGAATATTTGAAATTTCTCTCATAAGATTTGATCATTACCTTGAACAATGCCAATAATTAAAGTGCCTGTTCTTCCATTTCTTCCCATTCTTCCATTTTCTGAGTGGGACTTTTTAATATTGTGTGTCTGTGTGTACAGAGTGGCAGATAAGTGGAGATGTGTATACTTGGACACTTGGGTAGTAGACTGCAGTATCATTTACCCTGTTCTTCCATAGTAGTGGTCAGCCAGTCAAAGGCCTTATTTCCCAGCCTCCTTTGCAACTAGATGTGGACAAGTTGCAGTTGTCCAGTTACCAGTTCCAGTCCATGTAATATGAAGAGAAATGATGTGTGATTCTATCATGTGTGCCCTTAAAAAAATTATGTATGTACCCTCCTGTCTACTACCGAACTCCCAACATATACACCAGCTAGAAGGCAGTAAGGAGACCCTGTGCTGAGAATGATGAAGCCAAGTTGCTGGTTCTTATCATCTTAAATGAGAAAAAGAGGGGGAGGGGGAGGGAAGAATGGGGAGGGAGAGAAAGAAAGAGTGGTGCATTTTGGATATCTTTGTTACAAATCTTAGTTTTAAATTGCATTAACTACAACAGTTACCATAGATTCAAATAATTATTTTTCTTAAAATTTTATTTGCATTATTTTCAAAAAAGAGAATAGATCCAAACTATTTCCAGGTATAGGTCCAAAATAAAAACTGATATTGTAAAAATTTATAATAAAAATTTATTTGTTGACAAATAATTAAAGAATTCATCCTCTGAATATTGATGCTACTAATCACTAGACTAAATTTAATAAACATCTTGTCACATGTTCACATCGTAGACTATTACAACTTCCCACATGGTTTGGGACTTTTATAAAGTCAAAACAATGGTTATACATGGAAAAATTGAAATGTGATCTAATAAAGTCTAACATTCCATTCTTGAAGTAAAACAATAATAAATGACAGTCCTACATCATTAACTTTATGTAACATTAATGTGTAATTAACACAGAGGAAAAATAAATAAATAATTTATTTCGAATGAATGCATATGGTTAAAGTAAAAGTAATACACCAAATAATTACATTTATAAGAAACTCTGAATTTCTGAGTATGGTAAAATATGGGGAGATAGTTGTTAAAGTCTTTAAAAATAAAAACAGAAAAAGCAAATGTATTTCTTCATCTTCAATTCTGTTGAATAAAGTTTATTTTTCTCAAATTTAAAACATAGGCACTCCATGTGCATTTTTTTCTCTTACTCAGATTTATCCTTTCCAAGCAATCTCAGAAAATCCTCATTGTCTTCTGGCCAGGACGGTTCCCACTGTGAGTGAAAAGCAGAAATGTGCAGTCTGAGAAGTGAGAGGTAGAAGATAAATTTGGCTAATTATTCTCTTGAAAATGGAAGAGAATAGCCAAAGCCACCATACTGGGTATTGGCTAACTTTATTACTAATTGTTGTATGTTACCATACCTGCCAGACAATTTAGAATACAGAAAAAAGGGACAGTGATAGTCAAACTAATTACGCTGTGGACATTTGGGAAATATATGAAGGTCTGGTACTTTAAGGATATCCTTGAGCTACAACTGTTTGGTACACATATATATGAATTAATACATAATTTATACATATAAAAATTAATATAAATATTTTTATATATACATATATACACATACATATAGATATATATTACTCTCCTACTATAATATAAATCCATGTTTCATCCATATCCTCTTGCTTCTTGAACCTAATGAGCTCTAATAAATAGTTTTTGAACAACTAGTTTTCGATAGGTCTTGATCCCACTTCCAGGCATTTTATATTTCCATAAGTTTGGTCTTATTACTTCTACTTTAGCCATATGCATTCATTAAAAAATAAAAAGTTACTTGTTTTTCACTTTTCATCTTATTTATTCCTTGTTCAGTTTGCTGCCTTCAGATACAAAGCTGGTACAGCAAGGAAGGAAATTCGTTGTCCATGCTGTGAAAATGTGTAGCTCAACATTTTAAAATGTTCTATTTCTTTTAATACATAGTTCATATACAGTGAAATGCATACATCTAAGTGCACAGCTTGATGAATTTTGAAAAGCTCGTAGATAGACCTATACAACCTTATTAAGTTACAGAACATTTCCATCTTCTCAGGGAAGGCTTCCTCATTCATCTTCTAAGACAAGCACCACCCCTCCTCCTACCAGAAGTAATCACTCCCAAATTTCTATTGATGGGGTTCAAAATATTCCATCCCATAGTACAGCATTTGAGGAAGCAGCAGAAGCAGGAAAGTCACTCACTAACCTCCTGCCTCCTCTCTGAAGTAGATCATGAAACAACCTACCCTGCCTGTAAATACCCACTCTTCCTCTACATAGGTCATATAGCTTTCATTGGAGAGGCACCCTCCCTATCTTGGGAAGAAAGAAGCACCCTTGTCTCTGAAGACACTGCCACAGAGAATACAATCTGAACAAATAAGACTTGGTGAGTCCCCCAGTCTATTATTCTAAGTCAGACGCTTCTGTCCCCTAGTCACACTTCTGCATGGCTATCTGGTTCCTCATCAAACAGCATAAAAATAGTCAAGTGTCCTTGTTTCTTAGGATTTTCATTTATGAAGCCTATTGTGCCTTGTAAAAACTTATATTAAGTGAATTCATATGCTTTTCTCTTGTTAATCTGTCTTTTATTATAGGTGTCTCAGACATAAACCTTGATATAAAGATATTACTTTTTCCTGCCTTATGCTATCAACATATATTATTTCCATCCTTATAGATTTTATAGATTATGGTGCCTTGTGGGAAGAGTCTTTAATTTACTCTGTCAGGCAGTGAATATAGTGGTGTCTCAATGAAATCATTTTGGGCCTGATTTTGGTAGTGGAAGATAAACTAGCCCTGCTCATTGAGCAAAACTGAGTCCAGAATATACATCATATCATTTCTATAGCTTCAGTTTTATCTCATGCATAATTTGTTGCACTCTGCTTAGAGAACTGTAATGATCTATGTCTGTATTTGCCTCAGAACTAAAAATATTAATTTGACTCTGAGTACTTGATCTATTTAATTCCAGACATATTTCAAACATCACCCATTCTTTTTATTTTTTTTAAAGTGAATGTTCCTTTTCTGAAATATCCCTTTTCTGAAAATAAGAATGATTGATTTTGGATAACCCAAATATTGTTGTGACATGTTTTAAGAAAAATAGATTAAATATAACAGGATGACTCTGTAAATATTTAAGTGAGGGATCTCTACTTTTAATTTCAACATATATTTTAAACTATGGTGTACATTAAACATAATTCCACAGAAGTAGAAGTGGAGCTTATTAATGCATTTGTTATTCTAAAGACTGCACTAAATACATTTTACATGATGAGTTTCAAATATGTTTCTACCCATCCACTAGCATTATCATATATTTACAGTGTATTAGGGATGCAAATGTAGTTTGTGTCATGTAATGAATGATAAATAATACCCAGACAAAGTACCTATAGGCTTTAAATAATTATGACTAAATCTTCCACATTTTCAGAAAACAATTAGTTGACAGTTTAAAGAGAACTTCCCCTCTTTAATATAATAATTTTCACTTGATTACTGAATAAATTCTTATTGCTGACATAAATAAGTAAATGTACTATAAATATTCACAGTCACAGACATCACATATGCTCTCAATCTGTCTTTGCACAGAAAATAGACAATTTATTAAATCCAAATTTTATCATTTTCATAATGCCACATATCTTCCACTAGGTAAAGATTTCTACAAACTTTATGTAGAAAATTCACAGATTAATTAAATTCTAATTTCTCTGAGGAAATGCTCTAATTTTTCTTTTTCTGCACTTTTCATATGCTTACTAGAGTTGAGGTTTTTGTAATCTGAGATGTATTTTTTAACAACCACTGTAAGATCACAAATGTCTATAGTTTATTATCTGATTTTGCAAATTAATTTTCTGGTTTTACATAGATTTTGTATATGATGCAATTGTATGGCATAGAATATTGTTCAAATACATTTGTCTTCAAAAGCCAAACAGATGTTGGCATTTTCTCATGTAAAACTGACCTACTTTTCTAACATATCCCTTTATACTCCCACCTATTTTGTTTTAATGGTGCAATATCCAAACAGTTGTGGTGTAGTCTCTCTGACAATTAATTAGGTCACAGATACAAGAAAATGTTTGCAGTTTCAAATGCTAGTAATGAAAGGGCAACAGGATATTTATTTGATTTGAATGTCCAATCTGTTTTCAGAATTTCAGTGAACTGAACTCTCTTAATGAATGCACATCTGCTTTGTTTCAGATGGATGCAAACCTGAGTTTTTAACTATTCTAGAGCTCCACCTTCTGGAAATAAAGTGCTTCTCTAAATGTTAAAAAACTGCTCTTTGCATTTGTGGGTAGAGGAATAGCCATACTGAGAAAAATCGTGCATCATGAGAACTCTATATTCCTTTGACTCACATATTGCATTTCTTCCCTTGAGGAAGTAGAGTTAAAGAACACAATGGTGATTGGCAAATTCGGAACAACGATTTTTTTGGGCTGCTATGTTTGAATAAAACTATCAATTTCACTTTTTCCTTTGTTAGGACTAAAAAACAAAATGATTGTGCTTTATAATATGCTTTTTTTTTTTTTGGTAGTGGAGATTGAACTCAGGGGCACTCAACCACTGAGCCACATTCCCAGCCCTATTTTGTGTTTTATGTAGAGACAGGGTCTCACTGAGTTGCTTAGCGCCTCGTCATTGCTGAGGCTGGCTTTGAACTCGCGATTCTCCTGTCTCAGCCTCCCAAAGTGCTGGGATTGCAGGATTGCACCACCACGCCCGGCTAATATGCATTTTTATATCTCTTGATGTACATATAAGTGTATAACACTATTTTGGCATTGTTAAGGACAATCTAACAATTCAAACTCATGAATGAACTTTCATTATGTTTACCTAAAACAAGATACAGTCAGCCTTTTCTGATTAATCTTCACTACTATGAGTTAGTAAAAGTTATAATTAATTAAGAGTTCAGATTTGAGTTCAGGATATCTCCCAATGACCACCTTCAAGAAAATATTATTTTCACTCATACTATTAAAATGTTTTTTTAAAAAACAACTATTGAATTTCTTTGCTGGAAATGAGTATGTAAATAAAAGTTAAAAAGTGAGAGTTCTTCTAACATTTCATTTTGTAAAATGTAAAGAGCCCTGAGGTTTTACTTTTGTAATAGAGTCTGCAGAAAATTTTTAAATTTCTAATTTCCATTTAATTTGTAGTTCTAGTTGCTCAAAGAGTACATAAATGTTTGCTAGTCAAATAATCTTAACAATATCACATAAGTATTTGACTAATCTGTGTTAAGGCTCAGAAATAATACCAAGAATAAGGCTTGTTGGCATGCTGAATACTTTGAACTGAAGAACACTGAAAAGCTGCGGAAGTAGCCTCTAAACAAATCTGTCTCTTACCTTCTCCAGCCCTACTATCTCTCACCCTTTATTCTCACAGGAAGCAAGTCACAGAAACCAAAATTTCTCTTTCTTACCTTGGATCATAGAAACTAGGATCCCTTTACCCCAAAGCAAAACATATAGCCTAAAAACATTAATCTTCCCCTGCCTTTCTGTATGCTATATTTGGATAAGTATCTCCTAAGGGTTCATGTGTTGAAGACTTTGTTCTCAGGATGGCATACAGGGAGGTGGAGGAAAGTTTGGAGGTAGGGCCTAGTGGGAGGCATTTCCTTGAAGGGAATTGTGGGAACCTGGCCTCTTCCTTTTTTGCTTTCTGGCCATGATGTGAGCAGTTGGCTCTGCCACGTTCTCCCTGCCACTGACATCTGGTATGTCTACCAGAAACCCAAAGCCATGTATGCATCTGATCTTGAACTGAACCTTCAAAACTGTATTCCAGTATTAACCATTTGTCTTTATAAATTACTTTTCTTTATAATTTGTTACAGCTAACATATTGTGTAAAACCTGACTATAAATAAATTCTCTGACCTCTCCTGTCTTATGGTAGATCAAAGACCCTCATCTCAGAAGATCTTTCCCTCTAGATTTGGAGGAAGAAATGGTACATGGAGAAGACAAGAAGAATCTGAACAGTCAGGGCTTGATGAGTTTCCCCCTTTAGCCTATTACATTAAGTCAGACCGTTTTTGACCAATCACATTTCTACCCACCTATCCATTCTTCATCAAATCTAAGCAGAAAAATGGAGTTTTCCTAGGTCTTTGTGTCTATATTCACATAAACCATTGGTTAAATAATTTGTTATGCATTTCTCTTGTTAACTTATCTTTTATTCTAGGAGTGTTGGCCATGACCCTTATGAAGGATGAGGAGAAAGATCACCCATTTCTTCCACTACATCTGGAAGAGAAAATTGATTGCACTTGAGCCCATGGGCATTTACCATGAGCTGATCTTGGCTCTATTTCTCCCTGAGCCAGAAAGTGGTTTATGTAATACTTTGCTCTAAACAGCTATTCCCAACAGAATATGGTTCATTAAGGAGATAAAGCTTACTGATTATCTGGAGTCCAGCGGGACCATGAGCAGGATGAAAAAGAAATACACTTCTGGCAGAAGTGTGGAGGAAAGAACAACAAGGGTAATACCAATTTTACAGAAAATGTGGAAAGGTAGTTGCTATATTGATATAATTTAAATTGACAAACAGGGGTTATCATTTCAAAGTATCTTCAATTAAATTCTATAACAAGCCAGGTACGGTGGCGCAAGCCTGTAATCCCAGCACTTAGGGAGGCTGAGACAGGAGAATCGCGAGTTCAAAACCAGCCTCAGCAATGGCAAGGCACTAAGCAACTCAGTGAGACCCTGTCTCTACATAAAACACAAAATAGGGCTGGGGATGTGGCTCAGTGTTTGAGCGCCCCTGAGTTCAATCTCCAGTACCAAAAAAAAAAAAAAAATCCATAACAAGGTATTCATTCTTTTGAAAGCAGTTCTTTTTATTCAACAGTAAGTATTCTTGAAAGGTTAAAAGTATAATACTATTCTGGTCATTATCAATTTTATCAGCCTTACTAAAAACATTAGTCACCTCAGAATCACTGTATCTTGGGTAGGGTCAGGGAAATGGAAATAGGATGAATTTTTGAGCACAGAATGTACTCTGGAGAGCTAATGACATGAGAAGAGAAAATAGCAGTCTGATGACTTTGCATAAGAAGAGATCCAACAATCTTCAAGCCTTTTAAGTGCCAGACATAGTTCTACGTATTTAGGACACAGAGGATGTGTGCTAGAGTTCTAAAAACAAAAAGTTATCTCAGTGGATCTGAGAGATGTACAAAAATGGAGGTGATTGGAACTTTGCATTTAATTCATTATTTTGCCTGAAGTAGTGCAGAGGGTAACAATCAAGAACGTGCAAATTAAACAAATTAATGTTGAAAAATAAATGTAAAACCCATATACATATATATATGACAAAGAGATGTATGACAAAAGCAAGACATGCCAAAAGTATTGTATTATTATATGTTAAATGTCCTGGACATACAGAAAAAATATGATCTTAAGGGGGACTGGTTAGTCATGGAAACTTTTTAAAATTCAGTCACAGAAGAAAGTTGAGAATGTACCTAAATATTGCCCATGTTAGTAGGTAGAACTTATTTTGGTTGCAACTTGGTTGTAGGAGGGTGGGGAAAGGAAGAGAATTTATAGATTTGCCAGTTTATATAACTTCAAAATTAAAGGATACCACTGATTTCAATCACTGCCTTATCTAAGAATTCAGTGCTACCACCAGGACTTAGTCTTTCTTTCTTCCTTTCTCACCTCTGCTTTACTCTTTTCTGGTCCATTCTCAAGAGACCTTGGAAGCTCTGGGTACCTTTTCTTCTTTCTTCCCTTCCTTCTTTTCTTCCTTCTTCCCTTCCTTCCTTCCTTCCTTCCTTCCTTCCTTCCTTCCTTCCAACCAGGAGTACTTAACCACTGACCCACAATCCCCAGTCCTTTTTTAATTTTTATTTTGAGATAGGGTCTTGCTAAGTTGCTCAGGGACTTGCTAAGTTGCTTAGGCTGGCTTTGAACTCACGATCCTCCTGCCTCAGCCTCACTAGCTACTGGGATTACAGGAAGGCACCACCATGCCCAGCCTATTTCTTTAATTTATAATCCACATTGTTAGTTTCTATTTCCCAGCAGTGCTCATTAGTTTGAGTGTCATTGATTCTCCTTACCCTGATTTGCCTGTTCTATAGATGTTGAGTGTGCTACAAAGGAAGTGCTTTTATATCTGTCTTGGGAGAAGAAATTGGAGTCTCTTGAGTATTATAATTTCAACATCTAAACTAGTGTTTCTTGGTTCTCTAGCTTTGGTAGATATCAATAGATGTCCCCATTCCCACCAAAGAAATCTATTGGGAAACAGGGCATCAGTAATGGACACTGGCATACTAAATACTGAGAAGTTGTGTGGTAAAGAAGCAAATTCCTAGAATTTATTGCATACCCACTATGTTTTATATAACATATCATTTTTCTTCATCAGACTATTATTATATGGTATGGGAAATTCTGGTATTAATTATTTTCAACATAAAAACAAATGATTCTTGTTTTATATTGCCATTAAATATTCAAATTATAATGTTTCTCCTTTTATACATCAATCCACCAAGCAATACTTTGGTTCCCATGTAAATCTTCCTGAGAAGAGAGATTGTTCTAGACCCGGCCATCAGGTCTGCATGATGATCATTGCTAATGGTAAAATTATTAAATTGGACTCCATTGGGTTACTCTGGATTTTCCCATGAGAGAGGGATCCACTTGGGCTGAAAACAGCAGGTTTCCAAGCATCTGTTGGTAGTACTTTTGACCCTTAACCTTGATAATTTGCAACTGGTAGGTCTCACTCTGAAGCCACCTATGGGCCCAACTGCCCACTTGTGGATTTAATTTGGTTTCAGTTTTGCCAGCTCTGGGTTGATTAATAAAAGGGATGCTTAAGGCATCTCTTATGAGCTCAATGAATCTTATAGAGGGCTCAAATTTTTAAAGTATATTTCTAATAATTTCTAATTTAAGCTTATTTCACAGTTAAGTTTGTTTATATTTAGAGCACTTGTATACCATTTTTCTAAAAATTTCTTTTGCTTCTTAGAAGTAAATATTATAGTGAGATATTCCAAAGAATTAATTTTTACATTCTGAAATTTTCGTTTGTTCTTTCTTCCTTTCTATTTTTGTCTCTCAAATATTTCCTCATAAAGCTTTAAATTCCAATGGATTGCCTGTTGAAATCCTCGACTTTCTTCTTCAGATGTATAGATACTAATCATATAGAAACTCTACCAAATATTTTAAACTGAAAGCCACATGTATATTAAACTTAAAATTTAAATTATTGATATTTTTCACTTTTTCTCTGGGAGTTTCATAAAGAAGGAAGGGAGGATGATGAAAGGAATAAAAGAAAGAAAAAAAGGAAGGAGAGAATAAAGATAGAAAGAGTAAGCAGTACCCTTTAAGCTAAGTAACTATCTAGTACTACAACTGACATCTAAAACAAGAAAAGGATGTAAGCAAAAAAATTTCCAACAGGAAATATACTTAATCAGTAATTAAGAATAGAGGAAATATTTAGTAGATGAAAAACATTCTAAATAAAAAATTGCATCTCAACTGAGTGCAGACAGGTTTTTCTTGTTATTGTTTCCTCAACAATGTGATATAACAACTATTAACACAGCATGTGTATTGCATTAGGAATTGTAAGCAATTTAGAGATAATTTATGCTATATGGAAGACTGTACATAGGCTATATGCAAATACTATGCCATTTTACATAAGAGGCTTGAGAATCTATACAGGGTATCTGTGGGGATCCTGGAACGAATATCCTGAGGATACTGGGGCATAGCTATACTGCCTATCATTAGACTCCATAATTTCTCTTCTATAAAAGTTTGACTAAAGCTGACTGTTCTGGAATTAGTTTAAGATTACTTAATTTTCTTTTAAAATTTCTGCTATTAATGTAGGATTATCATATTATCTCTATTAATTAGCATGTAGTTTTCAACTAATACAGGGTTCAGGAGGATTTTTTTCTTCTATTTTCCTTAGCAGATGAAATTATATTGTATGATTTAATCTTCAGATTATCAAGATCTCATTGGCAGCTCATGTTGTATCACTACTTCATATTAAATTCAGGTATTATAACCTCTGTGTCTCCCAGTTATCATGACGCTGTACCTTGTATTATAATTATCACATTTTTCCCTTCTACTGAACAAGCTCTTGAAAGCAGGGTCTGAGTCATAATTTTTTTGGTGTTCCTTTTATCTGTTGTTATACCTAGCACACATATATCTTCAGAACATTTAATATACTAGCACTTTATGAATGTCTTTTAAATATTTTCTAAAGTTTTAGTTCATTTTCTTCCTACAAACTTTGTTCACATTATTAGAATGAAAGATTCAGTGTGAAGCTTAGTATCACATGTAGTTTCTGAATTTGAAATTATGTGAAAATGGAAATCATAGGAAAAAGGAGTATGCATTAAAAATGAAAGCCAGTTTTATAAAGTAATAAATGAAAAATCTGAATTGATGGGCTCCATAATAAATAAGACCTTTACTTTCTTTTGTAAGAAAGAAATTGCTATTATTAAACTACATATGCTAATTGCAATTAAAATGTCTACAGTTATCTGTGTTTTTAAAGTTTTTATTTTACCCCCTTCTGTTTTTGAATTTTAATTGTACTTTGGGACAGGTGAAAGATTCTCTAACATGACTATATACTTTAACCTCTCTTGGTTTTATGATATCCTCTAAAAAAAGTGTTTTGAACCAAGACTCTTAACAATGATATTATTATACTAATTATTCTTGCTTTACCCTATTCTCTCAACAATTGTTATCCAGAAAAACAATTTTTGAAATTAACACACACACACACACACCCTCACACACAGAGGAAAATTTTAATTTTGAAATTCTAAGAATTAATAATTTAAAAATTA
Organism: Geosciurus inauris; assembly: GCA_004024805.1. Classification (NCBI taxonomy): domain Eukaryota; kingdom Metazoa; phylum Chordata; class Mammalia; order Rodentia; family Sciuridae; genus Geosciurus; species Geosciurus inauris. Next base: position 25,527 of record PVHX01010668.1, on the reverse strand, counting down.
TTCAGGCATTTCTAAGGTTATATCTAACAAGCATCCTTGATATTAAAAATTTCACAATATATAATATATTTCATAACATATGGTTCATTTGAATTACTTACCCTACCTTTTCTTCTTTAAGTTTAATTTCCTTCACCATTGGAAACGTCCATAGGGTGAGCTCATTTCATGGTTAATGATTTACTATAACACTATGAAAGGAGTTTTGTTCACTGTTTTATCACTTGCTGCACAAATAAGACTCCATGTTCCCATGATTTGTTTGAGCACCGTGAGTGACTGGCATAAGGACTATCAAACAAATAAAAAAACAACATTTTCTGTAATCTCTTACATTAACATTTACTATTGACACATTTTATATAAGCAAACAGCTAGTAATAATAACCCAATTGTTTAAGCCTTTCTTTTTCACTATACTTCAAGAACTGAGATAGAGGAATAAGGTTTTAAAAAGACTTTTATAAATTTTTTTAAATTACTTTATTCTTCTTTCGGGTTCTCACCCTCTTTTGTTGTTGCCCTATTTTGACTGCCTAACATTTAAATGACACATTGATGATTTAGCAAGGTCATTTTGTCATATATTTATAAGATTACTGCCTTCATTGTTTTAAAGTATGCAGTTCAGTCTGCCACAGCTGTCAAAACTTTTGGTCTCAAGAATTTTTTATAATTGTAAAGACCTTGGAAGACACTTTGAATGGCTTTTATCTATTAAATTTTATAATATTAGAAATTAAAATTGAAAAAAAATTTTTAAATTTATTAATTTACTTTAAAACAATAATAATCAGCCATTACGTGGCAAAATAAATAGTGCACTTTAATGAAAAAACAATTTCCAAAGCAAACAAACAAAAGTGAATGCTGGGCCAGGTGCAGTAGCGCACACCTGTAATCCCAGCACTTAGGGAGGCTGAGACAGGAGAATTGCAAGTTCAAAGCCAGACTCAGCAATGGCGAGGCACTAAGCAACTCAGTGAGACCCCATTTCTAAATAAAACACAAAACAGGGCTGGAGATGTGGCTCAGTGGTCGAGTACCACTGAGTTCATTTCTCAGTAACAAAAAAAACAAAAAAAACAAAAACTAAAGTGAATGTTGGCATTTTTTTTCACATTTTGCAAAACTTTTTAATCTGGTTTAATAGATAGATGGATTCCAGTATCTGCTTCTGAATTCTCTGCCATATACAATATATTGTTTTGAATCCAGTCTTACTCAGAAATCTATTTGGAAAGGGCTACATATTTTACTAGCATTACACATCACTGAGATTGTCACTTGATATTACAGCAGAACTCATCAAGTGGTAGGTTTATAAATGTAAATTGTAATATGGAATGTGAAATCCTATTAGCAAACTTCTCACATCATATTACATTAAAATTATTAGTTCATCTTGCAGTAGTTCTTTTACTCATGTATGATTTTGGAGCATCAAACATAGCTTTTGACAAATTCAGATTTACTATATGTTATATAATGTTTCAAATATTGATAAATTTTGTTAATTTCACTATTGATCTTAAGGTTTTTTTTTTTGGTACCAGGGATTGAACTCAGGAGTACTCAACCACTGAGCCATATCCCCAGCCCTATTTTGTGTTTTATTTATAGATAGGGTCTCACTGAGTTGCTTAGTACCTTGCTGTTGCTGAGGCTGGCTTTGATGATCTAAATATTGAGAACATAGAAAGCTCATACAAGTGGGTAAAAGTTTTATAAAATTTAAATTTTCACCCTCAAGATCTGATGTTGTTGTTAACAGTAAATAGTCAGTTGTTTTCCTTGAAGTGGCAAACTTACTTGATTTTTGAGTATACCGAACATTCAGTTCCCAAATCTGAATAACCATAGTTTGTTAATCATTTCTTCAAGTGAAAATGGTGTTCTTTGCACTAAACAGAGGCTGGTTCAGTTCTCCATTGAAACAATTCCATCTTTGCTTTTCCTAGAGAAAATCTTTATCCTTTGATATGCAACAAAAGTGTATTACATGTATCATGTAATAACAGAGTATTTAAAAATTTTGTATTCAAGTGTTGTGATTTTATACAAATAATGATTATACTTCCTCACCAGACTTGATAATTTTTTTTCTTTTTTCTTTTTAATGGAACTGACTTTTTAAAAAAATTCTTCTTGTGTACCAGTAAGGAACATAATATCTATTGGAAATTTTGAATTCATTTTCTTGATTAACCCCAAATCATATTTGAATTATCTGTACAAATGTCCATAATGAAAAAGGCAAACAATATTGTATATTCTTGTGGGAATACTTTGAAGGGGTTTTTGGGGTCCCCTTTTATAGATGACACTTCAAACTGTTACAAATTATGCTAGCAGAAAGAGCCTCTACCTAGAGTTCAGAAACCTATTAGATTAACTGTGCCAGAACTGTTTTTTAATTTCAAATAAATTTCCTAAACTCAACTTCTTAATTTCAGTTTCTTCATCTATAAAATACTTAAATCTTAATAATGCAATGGTTATTCAGGTGCCTTAGAATATAACATATTGTATGTACACATATTTTCTGATAATATCACAATATGTACACACATGCACATGTGCACACACAAGATAGTCATTAGAACTAACTGAATGGATAATTTACCCCAGAGCTCACACAAGGATAAAATGTGCTGAAATTTCCCAATCTAATGAATCATGCTCATATATAACTGTTTTTGTTAAAACTTGATTGTTGTATATTACTTGTAATTCCTAAAAATTGCATGGAAGATGGTGTACTGTGAATGTGTGACAATTATGTGCTAACTTACCTTATTTTGATATTGGAACTTAGAAATGGGATTATACTATATTAGGGGATCATTTTTCTCTTTTATTTAATTGAAAATGCAACTTATCTGTTTTTAAAATACATTGAGCTATCACTTTAAAATATCACTGTAGCTAGCATTCTCAAATTAATTATGTTGTGACATTACTATGAATTATTATTAAAATAAATTTCTAAAACTTCTGCACCATGCTCCTTACTTTCATGATCTTTTCAGTTATCATCATTTTTCCTTGTATAGGTTCTTACAACAGTGATTTGGCATCATTGAGAGCTATTTTTTATCATCTTATAGGGTAATGCTATATCTTGGTAAGAAAGATTGGCTGATCTCTCAGATGCCCTATGAATATGTAAACTCTCTAGTATTTCTATAAATATTGATGGCATTTTTGTTTGCATTCGGCTGTTATGCATACTCTTTCTGTTCTCTACTCTTGTCAGTAAAACTATTGGACGCCCTGAATCATATGGGTAAATCATCTTAGAAATGTTTTAAAAAAACAGATATTTGGGAAAAGCAGATTTAAAAAGGAACACAAATATATAAAATTAAAGCAAATAACTGCAATAAAATATAAACACGAAATAAATGGATGAAATAGAAGTTTAGATTCAAAATGATAATTAGTGATCTGGAAGGCAGTTGTGAGAGAGTCACTCAGAATGGCAGCATAAATGTAGGAAAAAATAAGTAAAAATCTATGACCGTTTAGAAACCAAAAAAGTAGAATGTGTCCCATATAATTTCCATGGGAGAGAATAGATAACATTTCAGACAGAAAATTTAAAAAAATAAATTTTTTGTATTTTTCAGATATGATAAAAGGTAAGGAACCTAGCTTTGAAAAGGCCAATCAAGTGTCAATGCATATAAGTAAAAGTAAATTCAAAATAATCTTAAAAGTAATCTTAAGTAAAAGCTTGACTGACAAAGACTTTTTAAAAACAAGAAAGGAAGTCATTCAATTAATGGAGTAATATTATCAAGTTGCCAAAGGGAAATGATAGAAACTTAATATTTTATAACAAATTAAACTAACTTTAAGAAAAGGTGGGATGGGAAGGAACAGGGCATTTTCAACCAAATGCCATTAAAAACAATGCTAAATTATATTTTTCAGGAAGGACAGTGCCATTAAAAGCAGTGAAAAAAGTCATTAGTAATAAACACATCCAGTGAGTGAGTGTTGGCTATAGTGATAACAATAAGAGTATGACCAACTCTGGAAGGTTTAAAGATAAAGCAAAATAAAGGTAAGGATTAAATTAAAAATGGAAAGGAAATAGAATTAAATTTTGATATTGCTGTGGATAATTGATTCATCTTAGACTTTAAGTCACATGTTCATGTAAAAATTTTTGTGACCACCAAAAAACAGAAATATCATGTATGTTTCCAAACAGAAAAAAAGAGTAGTCAGGTAAAATAAGAGAAAAAGAAAAGAGTAGACTAAAACAAAACAAAACAAAACTTTTTTTATAAATTATGATAAATGAAAGCACAAAATATGATGTGGAAATAAATCCAAGTGTGTTGGTAATTAGAAAACAAAAAAGGAAGAGCTCGCTGTGGTGGCCTTCATCTGTAATCCCAGCAGCTTGGGAGGCTGAGGCAGGAAGATCACAAGTTCAAGGACTTCAGCAACTTAGTGAGGCCCTAAACAACTTAGGAGACCACGTCTCAAAATAAAAAATTAAAAAAGCTATGAATGTAGCTCAGTGGTTAAGTGCCCCCTGGTTCAATTCCCAGCACCAAAGAAAGGAAGAATCTTTCATGTTAAAAAAACAACAACAACAACAACAACAACAAAACACAAAAAATACAACTGCTTGAATTGGAATGTAAAGACATTCAATTCAATGCAATTTATGAAGAACATCATGAAAGATTCATTCAACAATTTTGAAAACTTATATTCCATATATTTTTCTAGATATTTTCAGTACAACATCAAATCAAACAGACCAACCCTTCTTCCCTGAAGAAAATCAATTTCATGTAGGAGAAGGAAAAATAAACATTAAATAAGTACACTATACCAAATATGAAAAACATAAAATATGAATATATCTAAAACAGAGAAGTCTTAAACTATATAATACTAAAACGTTATATACCAAAGAAAATTGGACCATTTATAATGACAAAAATAGACTAAAACCAAAACAATTTATTAGGGAACACAGATATTTTATAATACAATAAAAACTTCAATGGAAAGACATAAAATTCCTAAGCTGAGTGAACCTAACAACGTAACTTAAAAATTTACACAGTAAAAATTAAAATATTCAGAATGAGATACTTAAAAATCCACAATAACATTTTAAAAGTTTGTGGCTTTGAGTCCAATTTAAAAACACTGCTAAACTGAACAAGGATTAAAACAAAGAATATTTGTAAAATTTTGTTGGTACATTATAATTATATATAATAGTTGGATTCGTTGTTACATGTTTTACATGCACTTGATGTAATTTGGTCAAGATCATCCCCAGTAAGACACAGAATATTTGAATAACACAATTATGAAAATAAGTGTGGTCAAATGGGCATGCCTCCAGCACAGAATATAAAAATCCTAAAAATAGTACTTTAAAAAGAAACAAATTCTGACTCATAACTAAGTTGATTTTTTTTTTTTTTTTTATGGTACGGGAGATTGAACTCAGGGGTACTCGACCACTGAGCCACATCCCCAGCCCTATTTTGTGTTTTATGTAGAGACAGGATCTCACTGAGTTGCTTAGCACCTTGCCCTTGCTGAGGCTGGCTTTGAATTTGTGATTCTCCTGTCTCAGCCTCCCAAAGTGCAGGGAGACTAAGTTGATTTTAACCCAGGAATATTTTACTATCAAAATTTTATTATGATTTTCTTACATATGAATAATCACATAGAATACAAAGTGGGGTTTTTTTGGTCTGTTTTTAATGTAATCTATACAAGATATCAAAATCTTATAGTAACAATCTCTTCATTGTATAAGGTTTTACACTTGAAAAAGAACAAAATTTACAAAATCTCTTATGAGGTTAATATTACCTGGTTAGGTAATATAAAAAATAAAACAAAAAAGAAAGAGGAAAATTATAGTCTAAGTTTTTTTTTGAGTATAGGGACAAAAATCCTAAAAATAGTATTTAAAGAAGAAAACAAGTGCTGACTGATAATCAAGTTGATTTTAACCCAGGAATATTTCACTACCAAAATTTTATTATGATTTACTTACATATTAATAATCAAATAGAGGAAAGTCATGCAACTAATTCACTATATAGAAAAATTTGGGGAAACAAAAATCTTAGCAAACTTAGAATGGACAGAAATCTTAGCAAACTTAGAATGGACAGAAATATCCTCAACCTAATAAAAAAATACCTAATAGAAATAAATGACATGATTTTTAGACAAAGGTGAAGTATTTAAAACAGTATATTATTATGAGAAATTATATTGGATTACTAATACCACTCCCATTCAGCATTACATTGGATAGATGTCCTTGCCAGTATAACATAAAAAATGTGATAATTCAATTAAAAAATGTTGGTATTATATCTTGATGGTATGATAATTTATATGGAAAAGTCAAAGGATTCTATAGGCAGAGTGTTAGAATGAATAAAGAATTTAACAAAATTTTTCTTTACAGAATAAATAAGAAATAACATTTTTATAAAAAATATTTTAAAATATTATTTAAAATAATATTGTTCAATATTGGTAATAATTTTAAAATGTACCTACAGACACCATTTATATTAACACAGAAAAAACAATATGGCTAGGAATGTAAATATATATGTGTTTATGCATATATAAAGTAGTGCTGCTACAATTCAGTGGTAAAAATAAATTCTTCAATGAATAGTGACATATAATTGGCTATTTTTTAAGAAATGGATGATTTTATCAGTTCTTCATTCCATAAATGAAGCATTATCTACATAAATTAATTATTTCATAACCACAGTTCATTAAAATTTTAGAAAGCCTTTCAGGAAAAATGTCTCATAAAATTAGGATGGAGAATAATCTTTTTGCTTTCATTGTTGCATTATAGTTGTACATAATAGTTGGTTTCATTTTCACATAATTATACATGCATGGATATGAATTTACTCCATTTCATTCCCCTGCCTGGCTTCCTTTTACTTCTCCTCTCCCCTGTTCTCCTTCTTCTACTCTATTGATCTGCCTTCACTCTTTCATATATTTTTAATTGATGTGCTATATATATATATATATATTTATTTATTTCTTATATTTTTTTATTTCATGTATATATTTTTTTATTTCATGTTTATACATGCCCATAGTGTAATTTTGTCAAATTCAGAGAATAGTTACTCAAGGTAGAAAAAAACACAAAACTTAAATGATGTATACATTCAACTATATTAAAAAGGACATTATAGCAAAATGAAATGCCACAGAGAGAATTTTCCAATACATGAAATCTACAAATTATTAGAATTAAGACTATGGAAAAAACAACCAAAATGAAAATAAGCTAAATATATGAACAAGGATTTCGAAGAGTATTTTAATTGGTTAATATCATATGTATCAGTGTTCAACTTAACTCAGAATAAGATCCTTCCAAATTTTTGAAATGGAATTCCATAACCACTGGCAACCAAATGGCAACCATTTAAAACTCTGATGAGAACATTGACATAGGTAGAAGTGGATACTCATAGATTACTGCTAGAAGTATAAATTGTCAAGAATACAACAGCCAGCAACTAAGTATTGCTAATGACAAGTCTACCCTAAGACACAGTGATTTCACTTTCAGTTATCTACCTTGACAACTTTCTGTGAGGTATTTGAAGAGACATATTGAAGTATTCTTTTCAATGTTCACAATTTTGACCAAATACCAATGGCTAACAGTAAAGTAATGGATAAATGCATTATGACATATTCATAAGGTGGGTACTGGACAGAAGCTACAAATAAATGAACTTGTCTTTATATATCAAAGTAAGAAAATATATCTTAAGTGAGGAAAGTTTAAATTATTCCTGTAGTATAAATATATAAATTCTAATCATTAAGGGCCATAATTTATTTTATTATATATACACAGACACACATTTATGTGTATGTATCTGTATCTATATCTGTATTTATATATATATAAGCCATATGTGAAGTTTTATGACACAGAAAATATATAAAACGTTTAGTAATATACAAAGATATTTATAGGAATGTGCACACTGACTTCAGAAAAGTGAATTTTTTAGTTACGAGGCAAGCACTTTCAGATTGAAGCTCCTGTACTTTTGAAAGGAAAAGCTGCTGCCCCTTTAAATGACTGTTAATATCTTTTCAGAGGTTTTGTTGTTGTTTTATTTTAGCCAAAGCCCTTTGGGTAAACTTACACAGAGCAAGCTAAAATCACCAAGTCACTCTGACTCAGTCTTTATAGGTGACTGGAGTAAACTTTCCTCATTATAACACTAGATTCTTTACCTAGATGAATTCGTGTCTATATTTTCTTTGGACCTGTGATATAGGACCTCAAACTGAGCATGCTCAGGAATGTGTCTGCCTTTACCTGTGCTGATGAATCTTTCCTACATGAATATGTACACATTTCCCCCATAAAAGCACCTTGCTTTCCTTTTTCCAGGGAGATTACTGCTTCGAGAACTATCTCCATATTTGGTCAAGTAATAAACCTCTCTCCACTTTTTTATCCCTTTTATGCTTATTGGCTTTACACTCACCAGGAGGCAAACCCATTGCATTCAGCTATGATTTCCTCAGGGAAGCAGGATGAGGGCGAAAGAAGAGAGTGTTTTGTTTTAAGTCTAATATATACTTTTTTTATTTAAAAGAGATGAATGAAGAGTGGCTGATATGGTAATGTTTGCTGTTCTTGGGTAGTATGTACACTGACACGTTATATACATTTTCTATTATCTGCATGTTTAAAATATTAAATAATATTTTTAGTTAACAATATTTTAGTTTAAGAATTCATTTTGTAACATACCCAGGGCCTTTGGTCTACCTATATTGCTGGTAATTTTTTGCTGATATCTAGGACTAGCACCAATCTGGTTTTCTCATTTTCCTTTTCAATAATTTCTGTTTCCTTCCTTTTCTTAAGAGCAACACAAGAAATAATTGCCCCTTTTGTTATTTAGAGCATATTAAATATTATTAGTTTTGATGCTTACATTTACCCTTACGCCAAGCAGATTATAAAAATATTTTTCCAACTAAGATATCATATGTTATGGTATCATATTCTAAAGTAAAAACTTTGGCTCTTTTAGTGTTTTATTTTAGTAAATTATTGAGAGGAAATTACTTTCTGCTAATTTGTTTTCTCCTCCAAGAATTCAAATGCAGAAAATCACTGTGGTGTGTGAGGCAAAAAATACCATCAAATCATTAAATATGAATTCTCTTTCTCTAGTACTTGCCTCATTGCCTAGCATGATAAAATAGCAAAAGCAATTTTGATAAAAATAACAATAAGTTATCATGTGAAATAATCATTATGCATTCTCTGAAATTAAGAAAGTTTAAATATTTAAATGAAAAAGATAAGCAGCCTCATATTTTCTTTTCATATCTCATTATCTATTTTTAACCCATGATACTTCATGGTGCTAATTTTGGCTTGATATCCACGATCTAGGATTTCGGGTTCCCCAAATTCAGTGTATTTCCAATAATTGATGATGATGACTTTATACTCATTTTAGTGATACTAATATTAGAAATCATTCATACCAAGTCCTAATGAACTCACCAGAAAAAGAATGAAAGAAAACTAACAACTAGATTATGATTTTGAATTTTTTAATCTCAGTCTTACTGTTTCCTTGAGTTAAATTCATTTTCTAAAATATGGAAAATTTACATTATACTAAGAATATGAAATATAAATACACATTCACAGATGGCCTGAAGTATTAAGAAGTGTATGCTTTTTGAAATTTGTTGCTATGGTTATAGTATTGGCTTTTGGCACAAAATTTAAACTGAGGAGCGTATTAATTATCTATGTGAGATTAAAATGTTATTTTACTTTTGAAAGCTTGTATTTCAGTTAATTTACAGTCTTCAATTTTCGTCCTTCCTTCTTAGACTTTCAAATTCCTGCAGAATTCCTCTGGAGGGCACTGCAACCATAACTAATGCAATCAGCTCTAGATGGCTGTGCCCATGGAAAGCACAGAGCCTTTGGTAGTATTCTTCACCTCATTTCAGATCTCACTGTTCATGACTTTAGTTTTTCAATCTCCTTAAGGGGGAAAGAAAATAAAACCCAAAATGAAACTACCACTCTTTGGTGTATCCCTTTTGAGGAGCATAGAAGTTACCCCTTCACAATAAAACCCACTTAAAAGCAAATACCACTTCTGCCTCCCTTATTACTTCCTGATAAAAATTCTTAAAAGTGAAGGAAGTGTTAGTGTAAAATGTCACTCCTGTGTGAGCATGTTTTCTTCATTGCTTAAATAGTGGTAAATAGAAATTTGAGCAGCAGTTTTAGAAGTCAGCACAACATAAAATAGTACACTAATTTAATTTTCTTCAACAGAATCCTTTGCTCAGTAAATGAGAAATTTAGGCAAAACAAAACACCACAGAGATCAAAGTCTCAGATGTTTTTATAGTTTTATTTGTCAGTAGAGAATACATGTGATTTTAGGAAAGTGAAACTGCTCAGAAAGCTGGATGTAAATATTGTAATCTTGATAATCAGTCCATTAAGTTATTATGTGAAAATTCTAATTGAAAAGAAATGTTTTTCATTGAAAGTCAGTTGAAATAATTATTTAAGTAAATCACACTTGGGTCACTGCCCTGTTTATCTGTAACAGTTGTCTTTGTATTTTTAAATTCTTATATCTTTAGATATTTTCATTTTGCATACTTTCCACTTTGCTGTTTAAAGGAAAAAAAAAATCAAAGGTCTTTGGAGATTTCATTGATTCCCAAATTATGACCAGAAATTAAATTCTACCTCTTAGATAAATAGAAGTGTCTTAGAAATACTGCATTTTATTTTGATGATTTATAACCTAATAGAAATGCAAAAACTATTGCTTTTGACTTTTAAAAAAAGTTTGGAAAGAGAAGAGCATAATGTCTAAGAAAAAACAATTGATAATGGAGAAAATACCTTTCTGAATTTCTTAGAAAGTAAATTTTACTTAAGTATATGCCACATCCATCTATATACAACCATTTCTCAACTATTAACAAATATGCTAATATTTATTTTAACACTCACAGCTCTATCTGAAGCAAATCATTGCATACTGATGACATTTATACCAGATAGAGCTTTCAAAGAAAATAACCTTTCCCTTGTTCCCAGTAGATTACATGATTATAGTGATTAATGGCTAAGTCAGTGTGGGCTTTTACTGAAGGATGATGGTGGGGAAGAGAGCGCCAGGAGCAACATCCTCAGCAACTTATAGTTTCTTAGTAGAGGGTTTCTAACTGCAAAAAAAATAAATAAAAAGTAAAATAAATAAAAAGTAAATTAAAGTAAAAAATTAAGTACTCAGGGATAAATTTAATCAAATAAATGAAGGATCTCTACAATAAAAACTATAAAATATTGCTGAAAGAAATTGAAGAAGACACATAAATGGTGGAAAGACATCACAGGCTATGTTCACATCCAACACAATACAACACAATTCAACACATTCAACACAATCTCTAACAAAAGAGCAATGCCATTCTTTACAGATCCAGAGAAATCAATCCTAAAATTTATATAGAATCTCACACACACACGTACACACACACACACAATCTCAAGAAAAAGGAACAAATCAGGAAGCATTATGTTGCTTGACTTCAAAATATGATACAAAGCTAAGTTCATCAAAACAGCATGATATTGCAAGAACACAACAAGAAGTGTTGGCAAGGATATGGGGGAAAAGGCACACATACATTGCTGGTGGGACTGCAAAATTGGTGAAACCAATCTGGAAAGCAGTATGGAGATTCCTTAGAAAACTCGGAATGGAAACACCATTTGACCCAGCTGTCCCACTCCTCGATCTATACCCAAAGGACTTAAAAACAGCATACTACAGTGATACAGCCACTTCAATGTTTATAGCAGCTCAGTTCACAATAGCTAAACTGTGGAACCAACTTACATGCCCTTCAATAGATAAATGGATAAAGAAATTGTGGTATATATATAAAATGAAATTATTACTACTCAGCTATAAAAGAGAATAAAATTATAGCATTTTCAGGTAAATGGAGTTGGAGAATATCATGCTAAGTGAAGTAAGCCAATCCCAAAAAAACAAAGGCCAAATGTTTTTTTCTGATAAGTGGATGCCGATCCATATGGGGGAAGGGGCATCAGAAGAATGGAGGAACTTTGGTCAAAAAGGAGGGGGGAGAGGGGAAATGGGGACAAGAAAGATGGTGGAATGTGATGGACACCATTGCCCTAGGTACATGTATGACTGCACATATGGTGCGTCTCTACATAATGTAAAACCAGAGACACAAAAAGTTGTGCTCCATTTGTGTACAATGAATCAAAATGCATTCTGCTGTCATGTTTACCTAACTAGAATGAATAAATTAAAAAACCAGCATGATATTGGCATATAAATAGACTTATAGATCAATGGAACAGAGCAGAAAGCCTGGAAGTAAACTATGCATCTACAGTCAACCAATTTTTGACAAAGGTGCTAAGAAAACATATTGGAGAAAGGAGAATCTTTGCAATAAATGGTGCTTGGAAAATTGGGTGTCCACATGCAGAGGAATGAAACTGGACGCCTATTTCTCACTAGTTAATAGTCAAGTCAAAATGGAATGAACACTTAGATGTAAGACCTAAAACAATGAAACTGATTGAAGAAACACAGGGAAAATGCTTCAGGACACTGGAGATGGGCAAGGTTTATTTTGTAGACAAGACTCTAATGCATAAGAAACAAGAGCAAACACATGTGATTACATCAAACCAAGAAACTTCTGCAGAGCAAAGCAAAATCATGAGTAAACAGCCAACCTACAGAATGAAGAAGATATTTGCCAAGTATACATCTGACAAGAGGTATTAATATCCACAATATAGAAGAAACTCCAAAAGTTCAATAGCAAAAATAAATAAAATAAAAAATAACTCAAATGAAAGTGGGTAATAGGTGTAAATGGACATTTCTCAAAAGAAGACAACATACAGGTGGCCAACAGGTATATGAAAAAATGTTCAACATTAGTAGCTATCAAATCAAAATAATAATGAGAGATTACTTCACTCAATAACAACAGTTATTATCTTTAAGGCAAAAGATAGCAAGTGTTGGTGAAGAATGTGGAGAACTGGGACCTCTTACACTGTGAGAATATAGATAATTCAGCCATTATGGAAACTAGTATAGAGGTTTCAAAATTATTGTATGACTCAAAATCTCACTCCTGGATTTATATCTAAAGAAAATGAAATAAACATGTCAGGGAGACATCTGTACTCCATGTTTATTGCAATACTATTCACAATAGCTAAGAAAAGGAAACAATCTCAGTGTCCATCAACTGATGAGTAGATAAAGATAATGTGCTACATATACACAACAGAATACTATGCAGTCAAGGAAAGAATGAAATCCTATCATTTGCAACAACATAATGTAAATGGAGATCATTACCTTAAGAGAAATAAGCCAGGCACAGAAAGGACTGTGTCATCTCACTCATGTGGAATTTAAAAAATGTTCGTCCCATAGGAGTTGAGAATAGATGGTGGTTACCAGAGGTGAGGAGAGGAGAAAGGAGAGACGGATGGGGAGGGCTCACTAATAGGTAGTAAGTTACAGTTAGATAGGAATAAGGAGTTCTAGTGTGCTATTCCATAGTGGGGTAACCACAGATTGTGATTATACACTGTATAGCTCAAAAAAGCTAAAAGAAATGATTTTGAATATTTTTTTCCCAAAAAGCAGTGATCATAATTGAAGAGAGCAATGTGCTGATTACACAACATATACAGGTGTAAAACATCACACAATATATATAATTTTTGTGTTATGTATCAATTAAAATATGTTTAACTAGAATAAAAGATAAAATTAAACTTTTTAAATTATATATCTATGCCACTTAATCACGAACATTACCCTTTTTCCTTTGCAACTGAATTGTGATATGTGTTAAGAAAATATTTGGGCAGTTTAAAAATTCCTAATTTTTAGCTTCTTTGGATGATAAGCATGCTGTAGAAAAGCTTCCCTCCTCTTTTCATTCATTAATCCATTAGCAATAATGCTAGTTTTTGGTGAAAATATTGCAGCATCACAAATTTTAAGGCTAAATGTAATTTACATAAAGACATATGGTGATTGTAATCTAGCCATCTGAATTATATTTCCCTAAATAACCAGCCTTTCCAGTTGAAACATTTTTATTTCACTTTCTCTTTTTACAGCTGCACACCTTTAGAATCTTTTGACATTTTATTGCATTTGAAGCATTTTCTTTTTGGGGAAATAAAGAGAACTATTTGAACTTTACAAACAGATATAAATGGAAAAGAAGAGGAGGCAGGTCAGATTTGGATCTGCTAACCTTGGCAGCGTCCTTTGAAAGTGGTCCCCAGGTAGCTTTAACTTTCCCAAGCTCACATGAGCCTGGGATCACTGGGGGGCCTAGCCTGCTTGGCAAACTGACAGAGGTCAGACTCTCACACAAATGAACAATTTCCCTGATAAAGTGAAACTGGTACTTAAGCACAAGCTCTAATGAGCAGTCCTCTGTCTTTAGCTCCCACTTTAAAGTTTCCCCAAGGTTTCTAGTACAATTTTGTTTGACCTTTAGCTAAAGACCATATTTTACTAGATCACCAATTTCCCCACATCCCTGGAGTGTTTGTCTGTGTCAGCACTTAGGAGAACCCACACTGCACACAGGCAGGCATTCATTATTCCTCTTTAAGAACAATCTGCCCCTCTGTAGCCCGTTCCCTCCTTCTGACACCCCCTTGCCCCCTCTCCTCCCACTCTTTGGATAATAGAAGTTTGCAAACTGTCTTCAAATCCCCCAAAGAGCATGCTTTGGATTTATTTATTTTTGTCTAAAAGCAAAATATGATTATGGGCTATCAAATGCTGGTTTTTTTTTTTTGGTAAGGCTAAAAGATGGGAGGACTTTCTTTAAAGTTATAGCAAAGAGAACATTTGCATGCTAGGAGTTTCAGATAATTTCTGTGAGCTTCCTCTTATTTCGTTTTATTTCACAGTTAGGATTTTATAACAGTTAATGTAAAATAATTGATTTCATATTGCTATTTGGCTTGTAACTGTCTTTAATAATATATTATTAACATCGCTAAAAAATACAAATCTTTTTTGAATTAATGGATGTACAAATGATACACAGAGATTATAGGAACAGATATTCCCCCCCCCCCACTAATTACATATGCATCAAGGCAAGAGAATTTTTCATTTTCTTTCCAAGAAAGAAAATCTTGGATGGAGCACCTTTATCTTTTTTATTTTTTTACGCTTTCTCAGTCCCTCCTGTCAAGGGAATAGCAGTGAGTTATTAGCTCAGTGCTCTGTGGGCACTGAGCTAATGATGTGATCTGCTGCTCCTATCCTAAGATAACCATGCAGGGCTAGGCTTTTATCCTCATGAGGATGAGGCCTCCAGTTTGGGAGAGTAACTTAATTCCAGAATGAAAGATTAGGATGCAGTTTATAGCTGTACATATAAACTATATGCAATAGTCCAATTTTTATCGGTAAAGAAACTATATTTTGATCTTCATCTATGTCACTCATGTACATTTTTCAATTAATTGTAAATGTGAGAGAGAAAATAAAAGTGGGATTTATTGAGATCCTAAAGCCACTACATTTATAAATACACCTTTTAATCTATAAAACAATGCATTATCACCTTTGTTATTTTCTTTCATTGTAATGAAAGAAATATGAAATACTTAACTTTTTTTGCATGGAACAAGTTCAAAAAAAAAATCAGAACTGCTTAAATGCCCTTAGACATGTTTTTACTCTTCAGCGCCCTCCATTCCCACTATTCAAAAATTGCACCTTAAGCTCAATCAGAACTTAAATTGGCTATTTTTTTAATATTTGGCAAGATATAAGTAATATTTTAATGATTAGATGTTTGAAATAGACACAAGGAAATGACTATAGTGTACGTTTCATGACCTTTCGTATACATATGCGGCCATTGGAAATACAAAATTTAAATAAAATAGTAACAGTGATAACTACCAGAACTATCAATGATGTACTACATGGTTTTATGGTACCAAATACTTTGTTGCTATTATGCTATTTAATTCACTGAAATCCCAATAGGTAGACATTACTATTCATATTTCACAGCTGTGTAAACTGAGTGACAGAGATGACAGGTAAATTTTCCAAGGTTACACAGTTAACCTTACAATCACGTAAGTTTGAATTCAAATTCCTGCCACAGCTGTCCAGAACCCAGTGCGCTGATCACCGTGTCTCTTACCCTCAAGAGACAGTATGGCTTCTACCTTGCAGGAAAATTTGGTCCTCTCTCTGACTAGTTTGGCAGAAAACATGACCATTATATTTCACTCACAGATTCAGAATAATTGCATTTCATTGATATTAGAAGTATATGCAGCTCAAATTTTATAGATTGTTCTATTATATTTACTAAAATATATCCATAACATATTTTATAAATGTTTAAATTTTTATGTTTTTTTAGATGTTGATGGACATTTATTTTTATTCATTTATTTATATGCAGTGCTGAGAATCAAACCAGTGCCTCACACATGATAGGCAAGTGCTCTACCACTGAGCCACAACTCCAGCCCCATAAATGTTTAATTTTCCCTTAATTACTTATCAGTAATAGAAAAGCATGTGATAATTTGGATAGGTCATCTGAAGAGTTAAGATGGACAGTTTTTTCACAGTAAAAACATAAATTAATCTATTATACATAGGAAAGAAAGAATCATTTATGTATGCCTCATATGGCTTAATATATTCGGGTGTAGAATCTAAATTTTAGGAAATGGTTACACTGAGCTTGAATCTATCCAGGTATACTCATCCATATCAAGACCAGGGACATATACTCAAATTATTTTCTACTTTCTCCATTTTATCAGGAATTATTAATCAAAGTCCTCCTCTTAAAATTAAATACTCTTTTAACACATATGTATTTTTCCAGGCTATTAACTCGTAATTAGTTGTTTAAATTCTTCTGTGGAGTTCATTTAGTTATATTTTCTCTAAAAATACTTTTGAGTATTGGGGGCCCTTACACACAGAAATCAATAAATAATTGAATCTTAGGGAAAGACACAAGTGATAATAAAGTTTTATTGAAATAAGAATGAGTACTATACAAAAGGATGAGAGGTGGAAATGATTGATTCTGTTTGAGGGCATTCATATGGTGAACTACTTTTGTGGTTTGCCTGGGACTGAAGGATGTGGATGTTGACTTTTAGTGCTAAAATCAGGATGGCTCTGGGCCAACTGGGAACGGCTATCAGCTGAAAAAGGTAAACTTATTCAATAGGAAGTTCCATTTAGGGAGAAGTGTTTAAAAACAAAAACAACAATTATATTATTTCTAACAGTCATTAGCCCTTTCGTGTGTGGGATATTGTTCTGAGGCAATTTCTGTGCCTACTCTATGACATAGGGCTATTATTATCCTCTTTTACAATTGAAGAAATGGAGTCACATAGAAGCTTGCCTGAGAATACAAATGTGTGAATCAGAACAGAATAAGATACGTGGGAACAGTGGGGATTAAGGAACCCTAAAGAGTAAAAGCATGTTTAAAGCCATTCAAACTTACTTTTGCTTATATTTTTGAAGAAGCAGATAACATCTTCAAACTGTATCTGTTCAACAGGTACTAATTCGAAGTTCCTGAGGGATTCATAGAAGATATTCCATAGTGAACACAGGGAAGGACATTGTGCAAGGAACAGCAGTGTAAAATAGACAGTGCTGACATGTCCATTGTGGCAGGAGTACTAGTTTTTGTGAAAGGGCAGAAGAGATATGGCTGTAGTTACTAAAATAGATTAGGGCCAGATTTTGAAGTATTTGTTATTTTTATTCTGAGCAATGATCATTTGTCAGAAGTTTCTAAATAGGAATGTGACGCTATTATTCCTATGCTTCTGAAAGGTGAGGTTGATGCATCATTTACAATAATTTGAAGAAACAAAAAAGAGAGAAAGTTGAATTGAGAGTCTGTCTCCTGAAAAATCAGAATGGCGTGAATGAAGTCAGAGACAGTGGGCTGAAAAGAATGGGGTCAAAGGTGTACAGGAGGTGAGACTGAGCACTCTCAGTATATGATTGAATATGGTCTTCAAGGAGAAGGAAAATATGAGGATGGTTAGAAGCTTTATTGCATGAATGACTGAATGAAGTGTGATTCATTATATGTGATTTGAAAATGCATCAAATGGAGTGGAATTGACCTAGTGAGAATCAGGGGATATAGTAATATTTAACTGAAATGAACAGGTGACTCTGCTATGAAAAGTGGAAACTGACTGGAAAGTTGTTTTTATTTTTCTTAACATTGTAAGTTCTGAAGGTGAGCATTCTGGTAGAAATATTACAAGTTTGGTAGAATGAGTCTGGATTGAAAACAAATACAGGTATAGAAGCTGACAAAGGGTGAAGTGAAACCCTGACAAATAGGTTAATGGTCCCGAAAGCCATTTTACCCCACCATGAAAAAAATGAGGGAGAATTAATGAACTAGCGGCCTTTTTACTTCAGAGAAGTTATATTTCAAAGTCTTATGAGGATGCTACTTAGGGAATATTTCACAGATTAATTCATCAATATTAATTTTTATTTATTACATGTCCGCAGTATAGCCCACTTTTTATATAATTTGCTAGCTAGGAAGAGGCATAGTTCCTTGCCACAAATGAGGCTATATTAGAAGAGAAAAATTTAAAAGAAAAAATTGTCACTTTTGTGTGACTTTTAAAAATGATAATTTATTGATTGGTGCTTAGTGGAGATATATTTACTTACTCCCTCAACACACTCTCTCTCTCTCTCTCTCTCACACACACACACACACACACACACACACACACATAATCTCACACTGACTCCCAGGTCCATAGAGCAAATGAGTGAAAACAATTCAATGCATTTATCATAAACTTACCACATGCAAAGCATTGTTCTTGGTACTGCCTTGAAAGTGAGATGAAGACCATATTTTTTTCCTGCCTTGAAAAAGTATAAATAATTTATGATGGTGAAAATTTATAGGGAACTTTTAAAATACATTATCCCATTTTTTTTTCATAAATAAACTGTGGAATAGGTAAGTATTTCCCCACATTTTATAGATGATGCAATTTTATCTTATTGCTAAGGTAACAACATGTATTTACACACTATGATAAAGAAAGTCATTTTAAGTTAAATTAATCAGTATAAGATGTAAAAAGCAGGAAATTTTTCCACTGAGAAAAATTTGTGATCTGAAGGGAGGGTTTAGATGTGTCTGCCCCAGACTCCTGATTTCCTCCACCAAGGCAAACATCACTAACCAACTCCAGAATTGGTTTCCATTTAACTGGCATAACCTTGCCACTCTCTCTATATAGCCCTTCATGCATCCATTGAAAGCAGTATTTATCATGAAAGCTATTTGCCACTCAGATTTAGAAGAGAAGGCAATTGAAAACAAAAGAGATACCAGTGAAGGAAGTTAACAATAAACATTTGAAAGAAGAACTTAGGATAAATTTTTTTCTGAAATTGTTTTAAGAAGCAGAATGTGATACAAGCAGCAAGGGGATAATTACAGCAGCACGATGTTATTTGTGGAATAGTAGTGAGTTTGCAGGGAGTCAGGACTTCAGTAGAAGACTGTAGCTAATGGATGCCCATCTGATGTAGGTCATGAGACCTTTATCCAGAACAACAGTCACTCTCCTGCTTCCATTTCTCTTCTGCTTCATTCACACAAAGAGATGAAAATTCTTTCTCTGGTTAAATTGCATGGAAGACACTCCTAGACCCTTAAATCCAGTTCTCACATACCCCTTAATCACATCTTTGCCACCACAGAAGTGTTGGCTGGATACACACTTTCCCCGTTCCACTCTCCCAGCAGTAAATCGAGGAATCTTTCTCAGAACAAACTGACTAGTCCTGGAGAAGACAATTCTCCACAGTCTATTTTGGGGCAGGGCCCAGATGAAATGTCTCTCTCCATTAGCTAATTGATTCTATATTAAGGTGATGCCTGGCACGGTCCTTGCTTATACAGTTCTCCAATCTTTTAGTTCCTCACTCTTAAATATGAGCACACAGGCAAAGTCCACAGGGCAATTCTTTAACCATTGTCCATCAGCAGGCTCTTTGATTATTTCCATGTCTTGACTATTGTAAATAATGCTTTACTGAACACAGGGAGTGCAGCAAGATCCAGTTCCACTTGTATTGGTTATATACTCTGTAGTAGGTTTGTTAGATCACAAAGTAGTTTTATTTTGAGTACTCTCCATAATATTTTCCCTAATGATTACATGAAGTTATATTTTCAACTGTTGGGGGCAGGCTCTCTGGGCCCGGGAGCTGCCCCGCCCTTTCAAGATGGTGACCTGGCTGTATGCCAGAAACTTGCAGTAAACAGGTGGACAACTTAAGGAAGTGCATAGCATTGGCTGGCGGTAACGTCACTGTGCATGCTTGGCTCGTGGGCAATGCCTGCTCTGATACACGCCTGTATTCTGCTCATGCATTCCTCTCGTGCTTGATAATGCTATTCCTTCTGATTGGTTGTAACTCTGCTCTGTAATAGTTCCTGCTGTATGAAAAGTGTAAAGAAGGAGGCTTGGGGGGAAGAACGGGAGAGAACAAAAGAGAACCTAGGAAGGCAAGAAGAGCACTCAACAAAATAAAGATTGCTTTCTGAGAACAATGGTGTGATTATTGTCTCCTGCCAGCGGGCGACAATATTCAACAATTATCTAAAAGATATCCTTTTTGTCCACATCCTGACCAACACTTTGTATTATTTTTTTTTATAATTGCTATCCTAAAGGGTGTGAGATGATATCTCTCATGGTTTTCATTTTCCTAAAGAGTAGTATGTTGAGCACATTCTCATATACTCATAGGCCGTTTATATGTTTTCTTTGGAAAAATTTTTTTTTTACCCATTTGTAATTGGATTATTTTTTGATATGAAATTGTGTGAATACATATATATGAATACACAAATGCATACATTAATATATACAAACTCATATGAATTCCTTATATATTGAAATATAATTCCTTATTAGATGTATGGGAAATATAGTTTGCAAATATATTCTCCCATTCCATACTTTTTGCCTTTTCATTTTGTTGATTTTTGTCTCTGCTGTAAAAAACTTTTCAATTTGATGTGGTCCTACTTATTTATTTTCACTTTTGTTGCTGGGGCTTTTGATGTTGTATTAAAAACTCATTGCTATGACCAATGTCAAGGAAGTTTTCCCCTACATTTTCTTCTAGGAGTTTTGAGTTGATTTTTGTGTGTAGAATATAAGGATCCAGTTTCTTTTTGTTGAACATGAACATTAAGTTTCCAAGCAGTATTTGTTGAAGAGAATATTTTCCCTGTTATGTATTCTTGACAACTTTGTTGAAGATTAGTTGTCTCTATAGGTGTGAGTTTATTTCTGGGCTCTCAGATTGATTCCATTGATTTATGTGCCTATTTTTTATGACAATATCATACTATTTAGATTATTATAGGTTTACAATATAATTTTAAATGAGAAAGTGTTGAAATCCAGTTTTGTTCTTCCTTTTCAAGATTGCTATAGCTATTCAGGGTTTTTGTGGTTCCATACAAATATTAGAATCTTTTTTCCTTTGAAAACTGCCATTGGAGTTTTGATAGGGATTGCACTGAATCTGGTGATAGAAATTTTTAGTATGGGCATTTTTACTATATTAATTCTTCCAGTCCACAAACATGGAATATCTTTCTTTATAC
Organism: Geosciurus inauris; assembly: GCA_004024805.1. Classification (NCBI taxonomy): domain Eukaryota; kingdom Metazoa; phylum Chordata; class Mammalia; order Rodentia; family Sciuridae; genus Geosciurus; species Geosciurus inauris. The sequence continues at coordinate 3,654 of PVHX01010668.1, read as the reverse complement.
TTGTGGTTTCAATTTCTTTTATCAAGGTCTTATAATTTTCAGTGTGCATATCTTATAGTTTTCAGTGTGCATATCTTTCATGTCATTAGTTAAATTTATTCACAAGTACTTTATTCTTTTTGATGCTATTTTAAATGGTATTTTCTTAATTTAATCTTCATACCTCATTGTTATATAGAAACACAACTGATTTTTGTATGATGATTTTATATTCTGCAATTTAACTGAATTAATTTTTTATCTGTAATAGTTCTTATTTGGTAGAGTCTTTAAGGTTTCTGTCTACAAGATCATGTCATCTGCAAACAAAGAAGACTCATCAATTCTCTTTTTTTAATCTTGATGACTTTTCTTTCTATTTTTTGTCTACTTTCTGTATCTAGGACTTTCAGTACTATGTTGAATAGAAGTGACAATAGTATATATCTTTCATTCGAGATCTTAGAGGAAACATTTCTAGTTTTTCATTGTTGAGTACAATGTTGTCTAGAGGCTTGTCATATATGGCCTTTATTGTATTAGGGCACATTCCTTTGATCCTTAATTTGGAAAAAGTTTTGATCATTAAATGATAAATTGCATTTTGCCAAACGCTTTCCTCCTAGCTTTAAAAAAGATTTTTTAAAACATACTTCAGGAGAAAAACACCTTCTCAGTCATCAGGGCTAGAGATTCTGAGGCTCCCAGACCTTTGCTATGGATGTTCCCACTTCACCCCCAATGTTCCCTCTTGGTGGTGGCAGTGGTGGTGGAGATTTGTTGGATCATACATACCTTTTTTCCATTCCATAAAGTCAAGTTAGATGCTGAGATTCTCCCTCTAAGTTGGTGCCTAGAAATGTTCACAGTTATGTGTCTTCTCCCAGTCTTGTAGAGTCAATAAGATTGACTGCATGAGCTTTTGAACCATCTGCTAACATTTGCATTCACCATTCAGGGTGCACACACAAAAAAACAACCATAGCAAGGAGAAAAGGGTGAGACAAAGGAGTGTTTGGGACTCCTATGGTCTGGTTTGGGGAAGTCCACAGACAATGCATCTCAAGCAGCTGTTGGACAGGTCTTCTGCTAGTTTGTGAAACATTAAGTGGACTCGTGGTCACTTTTTAGTTTTAAGTCCTTATTGCTTTGAGTCCCCCACCCCCCACCACTTCCTTGTTTTCAGACTTTCTTAGTCATTTACCTGTGCTGATTCTCAGGACTCTGGATAGACTGAGAAAGAGGTAGGCCGTGACACTTGAGCATAATTCCACATGGATGAGGAAGCCAGACACTTACTTATGACTCTGTTACTTTTTTTCTGGGGAGAAATGTAGTTGAGGGGGTGTCTCTCAGCACTATGCTGTGATACTTTAAGGTATAGAGGATGTAGGTAAAGTGAAACTATTTTCGTTTTTTCCCTCTTTATTGTGCAAATTTATAGATTTTATTTATTTATTGTTTTGCTTCAATTGTGTTCTGGAATTTTTCCACTGGACTCTGGGTGCTCTTAAAGTTACTCCGATTGGTGAATAGTTGTCAAATCATTGTACTATGGGAAGATGCCAGAAGAAAAATATTTCACTGTCTTGCTGCCATCAGAAAATTGGGTTTTAATGGGCTTCTTAAGTTACCAAAGAATTATATTAGAAAAGATAATACTAATTAGAAATTCATGAATATTTGGAACACTAGGAATTATGGTAGACACAGTAAAGACTTTTAAAAAGCAACTTATATACAAATGAATAAGAAAATATGGCATGCATATTCATAAAAGTGAGATTTACATGCTAAAAGATAAGACAGATGAGAGAAGAAAGCTTTCAAAATTCTTAATATCAACTTATAATACTGACTCAGGCAAAGAATTACTCAAGAGTGAGGTGTGAATATACAGGCAGACATTCAAAGACTCAAATAAGCACTTTTCCTCTACTTAGGCAACTACTTATAACAGTTCTACATACTAGTAAAGAAATAAACAAAGAAAGAGGAAAATAAGAAAATAGAAATAGCAAACAGGCTCTTCAACACAGGAGAGCTATAGAGGGAAACCTCAGGATTACAAACATGCAGCAGATATTGAAAGTAATTTGTCGAGTTTGAAACAGGAAAAGAGGAAAAATAATGATTATCTGATGAGTTTGAATATTCAGGGAAAAAATTTGTTAGTTGAATGCTGGGTCTAACAAAACAGATGGAAAATTTAGGGATATGCTTATAGAAAATTAAGCCAGTGAAAAATTAGGCAGTTGTCTTTTTTTTCATTTTATTTTTGTGCTGGAGATTGACCTCAGGGGTACTCAACCACTGAGCCACATCCCCAGCCCTATTTTGTGTTTTATTTAGAGACAGGATCTCATTGAGTTGCTTTGCACCTCGCCCTTGCTAAGGCTGGCTTTGAACTCCTGTCTCAGGCTCCCAAAGTGCTGAAATTACAGGCGTGCGCCACCATACCTGGTTGAGGCAGTTATTAACTCCAGAAAATTAAGCTGTACAGGAAAGGAAATCACAGGTCCTGATAACTAGGTTTTGCAAGAAGACATTATCATTCCAGCTGAAAATCAAGTGCTGACTACATGTTTTACTCTTATTGTAGAATTATTTCCTTGTACTGTTTGAAATTTAAACCCATTCATGAAATAATTTAGATATCTGTCAAGTATATTTATTTAGAAAATATTTCTCTGTCAATTTAAAAATAATTGTAAAAGCAATATCATTAAGTCTCTACTAGATCAAATTAAGATCAAAGTGCATTTGTAGTAATAGAGTAAGAAGAAAGGGTTCCAAGGGAGCTCTTATTTTATGAATATAGTTACTCAACTAAATAGTGGGACAAAAATTTTGTGAAATACTTCTGTAATATTTTGGATTAGCCATAATTTAAGGGACTTTACTTAATTCTAACCATATTTCAGAATATGGTTAACACTGATACTCTCTAGCTAATTTAATATTTTTTTAAAAAAAAACATTTCCTTCTAAATCCAGCAGAGGAATTGAAGACACATTAATTTCTATTATATTAAAAATAATTCACAGCATTGGGCCTGTCTGAAACTCAGGTCAGGATGCAAGCAGAAGGCCCTGGATAGCTTCCATTATTGCTTGTTCAGATAACCTTCCAGGGCAACTGGAGGGGCTGGATATAAGAGTTGAAGGATGCAGATACATTTATTTGGCAAAGCTATTGAAGTCTATAGCTTTAAGTCACTTTATGTTCTTGCAGCAATTTATTTCCTATTGTGTTCTAGAGGAATACAGAACCCTTTAATAACTAAAGTTTTAAAAAAGTATCAGATTAACTGAACTGGTATAATTACACATTACTAAGCTCTTTTATTTAAAGGATGTATTCAGATATTTTCTGGAAGTCCACTGGTCTCTGCAGACTGCATCACATCTAGAGTATTCTGAGAATGCATGAATAAAAACATGTGCTGCTTAGGAGATTGGAATGCAAGAAGATTGGGGGACAATGGAGTGGACAACCAAAATGGTATCAGATGAACAAAAGGGAAGCTAGAATTCTCTGTAATAGCCTGGAAACATTAAAAAAAATAAAGATAAACAAATATGATAGAAAACATAGTATTACTCTTAGTTTGCCTTTCAGTATCTTCCAACAGCAGAAATAAGCATATTCCAAGAATCTATAGGTACAGTTTT
>PVHX01010667.1:0-68720 GCA_004024805.1 Geosciurus inauris | reverse complement strand
TGGCTCAAGCCTGTAATCCCAGCACTTAGGGAGGCTGAGACAGGAGAATCACTAGTTCAAAGCCAGCCTCAGCAATGGCGAGGCGCTAAGCAACTCAGTGAGACCCTGTCTCTACATAAAACACAAAATAGGGCTGGGGATGTGGCTCAGTGGTCGAGTGCTCCTGAGTTCAATCCCCAGTACCAAAAAAAAAAAAAAAAATCAAAAACTAAATATTTAATATGTCATAAAATAGAGGTGTTTATAAACAATAGAGTACAAATCATGGTATTTTACCTGAATTCATCTTATTTTTCCTATTTGCTTACAGAAGATTTGAATTATAGTTATAGCACTTACCACCTCTTCAAGAAATACTGACATATATCCATTGTATTCAACAATTTCCCAAGAAGAATAAATATTGCTCTCTTCATTTTATCTTTTCTTTCTCATCTTATCCTCAGTGCTCTAACCATCTTTTATAAACATTAAGCCTGTAATAAGTTTGTTTTGACTGTAATGAGCTCCAAATGTAACTATTGGTCAGATTAAAAATAGTAGATATTTTTGATACAATGGTATTAATAAAAAAATTAATTAATAAAAATAATCTTTTCTCACTAATTACCAAAAAACGATCTTTAAGTGATTTTCATTTTCCGTTAGATAATTGAATCTAGATTAGGATGCAGAGTTCTAAACGTAACTGTATTAAATACAATTAATGCTATTTTCAAGCTTACACCAGATCATGCTACATGAGACCAGGAGGTCTTTAAGCTTTAGGATAAAGTTAACTGATAATTGTAGATGGATTTATTATTTAATATTATTTCTGAATCATAAAATTGAAATGTATGCATATCTACAAAAGAATATTAAATTTACCAACACATCATTACCCATTTGTTATGATTTGAATATGAGATGTCCCACCAAAATGTTCATATATTAATGAAGGAATGATCAGAGGTGAAATTAGATTATGAGATCCTTAACCTCATCAGTGGATCAATCCACTTGATGGGTTAATTTATTTGATGGATTAATCATTTGAATGGATTACGGGTGGTAACTATAGGCAGGTGGAGCATGTGTAGAGGAAGTAGGTCACTGAGGCATGCCTTGGGCTCCTAATGGTCCCTCTCTTTCTCTACTTTCTGGCTACCATGAGCTGACTAGCTTTCCTCTTCGGGACCCTTCCACTATGATGTTCTGCCATAATAAACTTTAAAATCATGAGCCAAAATACACTTTTTCTCCATTAGGTTGTTCTTATCAGGTATCTTGGCCAGTGACAAAAAGCTAACATACCATTTTTGTAAATGATTACTGTTCACTATATTCCTTTTAATTTTTTACATATGCAGATATAGAGATGTAAGTACATATTATATGCATATATACGTGTGCCTTACGTGTGTCTTCAAATTTAATGCTGTTGAAAAAAGTGCACTTAAATCTGTGAATGATACCCTGTGATAAGCTTTAATTAGAAATTTGACAACTAATTGCAAAGAACAAATTTCTCAACTGTTGGAAATTTTGCTGGTTTTGTTTTCTTATGTTGTATCATGTGCTTAGAAACTGCGGCTCCCCCTCAGCATCAGTGCAGCCTCTCTGATACAAAGCACTGTTGAATGATGTCTAACAATGTTAGCTGTGAGAAGAGTGGAAAAACCAGTTAAGTGTTTGAAAATATTCATTCACTTACAGTTGTCATACTTCTATCTTTTGTCTCTACTTTCTGATGTTGATTCCCTTTGTTTTAGGACTTTGGGAGATTTTAAAGATTTTATAGGTATATAAAAATTTCACATAATAATGGAATTCATTATGACATATTTGGACATGAACATAACATAATTTGGTCAATTTCATTCCTTAGTACTTCCCCTTGCCCTCTCTTTTTCCCTCATCCCATTTACTTCCTTGAACCTACTCATATCCCATATATTTTCCTGAGATCTCTTTTCTTCCTTTTTTTGTCTCTTAGATTCCACAAGTGAGAGAAAACATACAAACCTTAGCTGTTCAAGCCCTGTTTATTTCATTCAACATGATGTACGCTCTCTAGTTCCATTCATTTCCAGAAAATGACATGATTTTATTCTTCTTTATGGCTGAATAAAACTCCATTGTGTATATATCACAGTTTTTTATTCATTTAAAAAATGGTTACTGAGGCTGGTTGTATAATTTGGTTATTGTGAAGTGTGCTGCTGTAAACATGGGTATGCATATATCACTACAGTATGTTGACTTTAATTCTTTAGATAAATACAAAGGAGATTTTTTTTTCACTAGAGTTTAAAGCAAGATAAACAATTCACCACATGATAGCTAACATAACATAATATATTCTTCTGAGTCAGCTTTATTCTTTAAAAATAACTTTCTAGTTTTAAAAATAATGTATTATAGATGGATATATATCATAATAGTAAATATTTACATTAGACTTACTATGTGCCAGATATTATAATAAGAGCTTCACATATGTGTTCTCACCTCACTTTCAAAAAGTATTAGTTGGATGGAAATGTTATCTCCATTACATTGCTATAGAAATATGAATGTTGTTTATATACTAACTTCTGAATTCTATTAAGTCCAAGAAAAAAAGATAAGAAATCATCATGGATTAATTAGCACTATGTATGAAAAAACAAAAAGGAAAAGTTAGATGGACTCTAGGGGAAGTTAGAAATTTCCCAGCCACATGCATAAAGATGATTGAAAATGTTCCCTGTTGCCTAAAATAGGGACTTTGCACATCCAATTATTTTTAAGAACCTTTTTGCAGTTCTATTTTAAGGAAGCTTTCACATACCTTGAAAGAACAACATGAAAATAAAACTAAGATATTATAATACTTTTCTGCTTTAGTAAGGGGTAGAAATAAATGACATAATTTTATACTTACTTAAATTACAGCTGATGAGATTATTTATTTAGTCTTTCTAAAATATTTAAAATTTTCAATTCATATTGGAAAACTTGTCTGAACACATTTGCCCTTCAAATGATAAATGTGGATGAAAGAAGTTGGATTCAACTATTCCACATAAATACGATTGTATTGAGATCAATGTTTTTTCCCTAAACTTAAAGGTTACAAGATAAAAAATTTTTAAAAATTCCTGGCACTGGAGATTGAACACAGTGATGCGCTACCACTGAGCTTCACTCCTAATCATTTTTATTTATTTTTTTTTAATTTGAGACAAGTTCACACTAAACTGACCAGACTGACCTCAAATTTGTTATCCTCCTGCCTCAATCTCCAAAGTCACTGGAATTACAAGCGTGTGCCTTCACACCCAGCTGCCAAGTCGAAATTTGGAAGTTGTTTTTCCTATCACTGTTATGGAAATCTACCAGTCATTTCTTTGGTCTGACGTCCTAATGACAGAATGAATGGTACTCAGACTAAGTACTCCTTTTCTCCATCTCTTATATGAGTCTTCAGCACAATAGCCAAGTGGCTGTTACCATTTCTGATGGAATGATTTACTCAAAGAAATCACCATATGGGAAAGATGCAATGATTCAAACTCCCAGGTTATTCTAATTGGTACACCCTATGAAAATATATTTCCCTTCTTTTGCAGGTCTGTGAATTAAAATACAAAAAGACAAAATAGGTGCCCAGAGTACAAACAATCAGCAAATGTGATGCACAGAAAAGAATAGGAATATCAAAGCTGAACATTATAACTAAAGAACCTTAAGATATAAATCTGCATGTGCTCATATGTTTAGAAATCAGTATAAGAATACATCATGGGAAGGAAAATACCACATTTTGAGAATAATTTTATGAATCTATGCATCGTAGTCTTTATGCTTAAGGTACAAGTTTGGTTTTAAATTGAATTTATGGTTTAATCTGAAATCAATCAATCACTCTTTCTCCCTCTCTCTCCTTTTCTTTATGTTCTTCCCTGTCATCATTTTCTTGATTCATTTTTTATTGCTTTTTCTTTTTTTCTCTTCCTAATTTTTTTTGCTTACCTCTTTTTGCTCTTCTATCACTCTTTTTTTTCTTTTTTCCTGCCTTTCTGTTATCCAAATTAAATGTTAAAACATGGAAACAATGCAGTCCTTCTGAGGAAATAGGAGGATGTCAAATATGCTCTTCAGAAACAAAGGACATAGAATAAAACACGTTATTTTTTACAGACATACACACAAACATAGCTACTGTGACTATATGTAAATATAATCAGTTATTAGCGTTACTAAGCAATTAAAATATTCAGAGTATACCTGAAAGAAAAAACTAAATGCAAAAATATAGTCTTTACTAAAAAAGAAATTTACAAATTATGTGATTGTAAGCTCAGATCACAGATTGTATCTCGCTCTGATGTTCAGGAGTAAGGTGGATGTAATCCTTTAAAGTCAGATTTGAACCAGTGGCTTCCATTGGTCTATAACATTTGATTAGAAGTCACATCTCTTACTTTCTAACAAAAGCCTGAGATGATTTGTGTTTTACCTCATGCTCTCCTTCCTGCTGTGGAAATCCTAAACCAAATTTCAAAATGGAGCAGCTGTCAGCTTGGGAGCTTGTGTGCCTACAGTGAGCAAAAAGCTTCTTGTTAGACTGAAATGGACATGTAGTGAACAGTGGGAGATAAGAATTTGTTTTGAGATTTTTTTCTGAGATCTCTTAGTAGTTTTCTAACCATTCTACAAATATTTCTGAAATTGAAAATGCATCTACAGTAAGAAATTCTGAATTAACTAAATTTTGAATTATTAAAAATAATTCAAAATAAGATATTAGAAGTAACTAAAGCACAAAATCAAAAGATTCAGAGATGACAAACATTTACAGATGTTTTTTCTTATTCACAGTTTTTCTTTCCATGGTTTTAATTATTTGTAGTCAACCACAGTTCAATAACAATGAAAAAAAAGGAAAAATAAACAATTTATAAGCGGTACATTCCATACTATTTAAGTAGCATGAAGAAATCTCATTCTGATCTACCCCTTCTAGTGGAGGACGTGAATTGTCCCTTTGTCCAATGTGTCCACAGTGTGTATATTACCCACCCTTTAGTCACTTAGCCATCTTGATTATTAGATGCACTGTCACAGCATCGTAGTGCTTGTGTTCAAGTAACTCTGCTATGGTAGCTTTATGCTGTGTCACAATGCTTACATCATTCACCTCACTGCATCTCAACACATAAGCATTGTATCATTTCATATCATCACAAGAAGAAAAGTGAGTACAACATATTTTAAGAAAGAAGGGAACCACATTCACATAACTTTTGTTTCAATATACTGCTATAATTGTTGTATTTCAATATTGTTATTTATTGTTACCCTGCCTAATTTATACATTAAATTTCATCATAGATATGTATATACAAAAAAAACACAATATGTATAAGGTTTAGAACTATTCACAGTTTCAGGCATCTATTTGAGTTTTGAAAACCATAATCCAGAGTTTATATATTATATATATGTTTTCAAATATATATGGAAATGCATATATATTTATATATATATATATATATATATATATATATAATCCATGTTCTTTTTTATTTTTTTAATTTATTCTAATTAGGTCTACATGACAGCAAAATGCATTTGATTCATTGTACACAAATGGAGCACAACTTTTCATTTCTTTGGTTGTACAAAATATAGAGTTACACCATATGTGCAGTCATACATGTACCTAGGGTATTATTGTCCATCTCATTCCACCATCTTTACTACCCCTATGTCCCATCTCCATCATTCCTTCCCCTTTGACCAAAGTTTTTCCATTTTTTCCATGCCCCTCTCTCCCATTATGGATCAGTATCAACTTACCAGAGAGAATATTTGGACTTTGTTTTTTGGGATTGGCTTACTTCATTTAGCATGATGTTCTCCAAATGCATCCATTTACCTGTAAATGCCATAATTTTATTCTTTTTTTAATGCTGAGTAATATTCCATTGTGTATATATACCACAGTTTCTGTATACATTCATCTATTGAAGGGCATCTAGGTTGGTTGCACAGTTTAGCTATTGTGAATTGAGCTGCTATGTGAATTGAGCTGTGTCACTATAGTATGCTGTTTTTAAGTCCTTTGGGAATAGACTGGGAGTGGGATAGCTGGGTCAATAGTGGTTCCATTCCAAGTTTTCTAAGGAATCTCCATACTGTTTTCCAGATTGTTTGCACCAATTTGCAACCCCACTAGCAATGTATGAGTGTGCTTTTTCCTCCACATCCTCACCAACACTTGTTTGTATTCTTGATAACTGCCATTCTGACATGAGTTGAACAGAGAGCTTACATTCTGGGAGCAAATTTTTGCCACACACACATCAGATAGAGTATTAATCTCCAGGATATAGAAAGAACTCAAAAAACTTAACACCAAAAATTCAACCCAATCAATAAATGGGCTAAGAAGCTGAACATTAGAGAAATGCAAATCAAAGCTACTCTAAGATTTGTATATGTATTTATATGTGTATATACATATATATGTGTATATATGTATATATACATATAATGCTCTAATTATCCACTTATTATTTTTCTCAAAAGAATAAAAGTCTCAAAACATACTATTTATTCCAAAAGTTACCACAAATGGTTTATGTATTTCTCCATTTAAATTGTTGCAGGTGTCACATATCTAGGGCAATAGAATCACGGGTTAACCACATTGACTTCAACCCTTTGTAATTCATTGTCTTCAATTTTTCCAGGCTATTATATGGTGATGTTGTACATTCAGGTCTTGAAATAATTCACCCTTGACAGAAAAGTCAACTTGATTTAAAATAGTTCACTCAAAACATAGTAAGTTCATCCATACCAAGTTTTAAGTGAAGATATCACTATAACAAAAATGCAATGGAAGATAGAATATTAAAATCTACAAAATGGGTTTTTAAATAAAATTGTACAGAATATGTAATAACTTTGCACTAATTACTAAAAGTTACAATTTTCATTAATAACCTATTTCAGATAGTCCAAACTTAATTTTAGTGACATATCTTTCTCATAAATGTGATACACTGTATAATAGAGCCCATGTGCAAGTATATTTAAATTACAGAAAATAAAATAATATATTGAAATTTTACTCAAAAGAATAATCTTTACTACTAAAATAGGCTTTAAGGTGTCATTTAAATTTTTGGTGTCTTGCCTGAAAATTAGCATATTACATGACAGTTTTAAATAAGGAACGATCATTTTCTGGTGTTGCATCACTTCCAGCCAATCATTGTTGAAGTAAAAGAGAGTAGCCCACTCAATACTGTACTAGCTTAAAATAGGTGATTTGAATTCTGCACATCCTAAGGGAAAATGATAGAGTTTGGCTCCTGAATTATGGCAATTTATTGCTATAATCTCTATGCTATTTTAATATAAACTACTGAATTTATTTGAATATCAATAAACACATTGCATATACATATGCCTACACTGTATCTCTGTGTGTGTATAATTAGTGAATTGCATTGACCTTATGAAAAGTTAAAGTTTGGGTTTGTAATTCTTGATTTTATCACCTAGGACAACACAGTTTCTTTCAGTATTTATTTATAAGTCTACTTTCCACTGTATTTATATAGTATGTTAACTTTTCCCATGATCTTCTCTCTGTTGGGGAGCTTACATTTCCTGCAATTCATTTATTGTTTGAATTCATTTTTTAAAATTTGTGTTCTTTTTTATAATATTTTATAACTTAATATTTCTATTGCCTAATGAATACTTTACAATTATACATTTTCTTCAAATATAGGATTAATTTCTCATCTGTTATGAAAAGGACCAGGTCAGCTCAGACAGTGTAGAAATATACATAGAATCTTTACCCCAATAGGACTGCAATGAATACTCTCAAGTGAAATCCTTGGCAGATTTTGGCAAAAGGGCTTTTAAAACAAATCCTTACTGTCTTCACCAATGTCTACTTTTTAACTTTTGAAAATTCTCCAAGATACTCTGCTACATTTCCACTAGTAACAGTCCTAGAACAAATAGGGTATAGTAAGTTTTCATTGCTTAACCCATAGGGAGATGTTTATATCCTTAAAGACAAGCATGCAAAAAGTAGACAGGGTCTGGATTAAGCTACGTTTTAAGAAAGGTCTTGAAGAGACAAAAGAGCATAACTGTTTTGCAGTAGGTCAAATTAGGAGGAGACAACATCATGGTAAAGAGTTCTTAAAGGATACTGTAAAAATTGGGTCATAAATAAAGTTTAAATAACTCAGTCTCCATCTACAGAAAACCTACACAGCTATAAAATTTACTTGGAAATATCTAGTATCCTCTTAAAAATAACCAATTTTCTATATAGATTATGATTTTTGATTTGTAAAAACTCAAGAATTTTTACATATAAATTAACAAAAAGATTCATAGTTTTATCTCAAAGAGCGAATAATCAAAATAAACTAAGATACTTCTGAAAAGAAGCATAATGAATGGATATTGCCCTTGCAGAAATCAAAGCTTAATTAGAGAAAATGTAGTATAGGTGTTATAATAAATAAGCAAATCAGAGAACAGAAAAAAACCAGCATCAAACATAAATATATAGGCATTGTGCTTATGAAAGATCTTTTATAGCATTTCCATATGGGAAATTGAGGAACACCAGTATCTGGAGCTAGGAGAGTTATCATCATGTGAAACATCATCCTTATTTTATACCAAACATTAAAATCAATCCACATAGGTTTAAAAAATACATACGGCTTAGTACAAAAAGATAAAACCTTTATAATTTAAAATATTTTTTCTAACATTATAAAACCATAAGTGAAATTATTGTTAAATATCATTGCTTTCAAGTTAAGCTTTCCATTAATTGAAACATAGTCTAAATAAAATATAAGAAAGATTAGACTGAAATACTTATTAATAACATATAACCTTACATACAGAATATATAAAGAATTAACTTGTATCAATAATAAAAGGTACACACTCAATAGGAAAAAAAGTCAAAACACAGTAACACAAATAACCAAAAACCATCATTTATCAAGAAAAGAAACAAAATCTTAATGAAATAATGTTGAACACCAGTTGGACTAGCAAAATTTTATTTGATTGTTTTATTATACAGTCCTTTAGTGAAACAGGAAGAAACTGAACATTGATAAACTTCTTGTGATATACAAATTTGCAGAAACACGCCAATCAAGCAATTGGCTTTTTCCACAGTGATGTAAAGGTATGTGTATGTTTTAACTTAGAAATTCTCCTAGCCTCCTGAAAGATACTTAAATTTGTATACTTAAAAATTTCCATAGGAGGATTAAAAAAAAAAACAGGAAAAAAGGGAATTACAATCTAAATATTTATCAATAGGAGAATGGATAAATCAATTATGTGTAGTCATATTATGAACTACAGTAAACCAATAAAATTCAATGAATTACATATATGCATGTAAAATATCAGTTAGGATCATTGGGAAAAAATTTAGAGTCTGAATACTGAAATTTAATATAAAGAATTATTAACTACAAGAGAATACAGGGAGAAGAAAGGTTTGACTATGAAGAAGTTATGAGAACTTTAAAGCACAGAGGAATAGCAGATGTAGGGAGCAGCCAGTACCACTCAGGTTGAGACTGAATGTTGATAGAAGAACTCTTACACAAAGATGCACACACTGCACCTTGAAGTGAAAGCCAGACCCTGGAGGACAGGGCACAGCTGTATCTCACTGAATGACAGATAAGAGGGGGTGCCACTTTGATGGAATTTGCTGTTAATGTATAAAGTTGTCTGAAATATCTTCTTGAGAATGAGTCTCAGTATAGGTAGTCTGCTACGGAAGCAGCAGAGTTGGGAGCTATGAGATGCTGCAGGCTTCTGGGTGCTGCTAACAGTACATAGTTGGAGGTTATGCTAGAGAACTTTGTTGCAGGAACCTGTCCATCAAGCCAGTGGGAAAGACCACTGATTGGTGGTAACTCTCCAACTTTGACTGAAAAAATTAACATGAAAAGATCCAGTTGGTGCAGAAAAAAATATTGAAAAGATTCACCCATTTTTACTTATGTCCTGTAACTATTTTTTTCCTTCTGTCATATTAAAGTAGTATTTTGGTTCTTTCTTTCTGCCTAGGCATTTGTTTATGGAATCCAAAATAATTTTATGGCTTGTAGTTATTCATAATATTCCTTTATGATCATTCTTTTTATGTAACATTATTAGTGATGTCACTTTATATTTCTGATTTTAGTAATTTATTTTGTCTCACTTTTTTCTTGATCAATTTGTATGAAGTTTTGTAATTTTTGTTAGATGAAAAAGCCAATTTGAGGGACCAAGTGCAGTGGTGTATTCTTCTAATTCCAGCCACTCAGGAGGCTGAGACAGGAAGATCACGACTTCAAAGCCAGCATTAGCAAAAGTGAGGCACTAAGCAACTCAGTGAGACCTTGTCTCTACAAGAATACAAAAGGAATACAAAATAGGACTGGGGTGTGGCTCAGTGGTCGAGTACCCCTGATTCAATCCCCAGTACAAATTTTTTTTAAAGCCAGTTTGATTTTATTATTTTTTTCTAGAGTTTTCCTCTTCTCCACCTCATTAAATTCTAGTCTGACTTTTCTCATTTCCTGTTTTCTGCTTTGGGTTTATTTGTTTATGATATGTTTACTTTTTTGTAATGCAGACACTTGTAATCTCAAATTTCTCTTAACACTCTTTTTTTACTTCACCTTCATAAGCTTAAGAATGTTGAGGTTTCATTTTCATTCATCTCAAAATATTTTCTAATTTTTCTTATAATTTATTTTTTTATTTATTGGGAAATTAGGGATTTTAAGTTTATTATCCATTTATTTGTAAACTCTTCTAATTTCTCTCTTTATTGAATTTTAACTTCTTTTCATCAGGATTGGTTGATATCAATCCATTTACATTTATTTAAAATTATGTTATGACCTCACATAGAATCTATCTGGAAGTGTTCTATGTTTACTTGGGAGTAATGAGTGCTCTATTGTCAGGCTAGTGTTCTATGGATGTCTGTTAGACCTAGTAGGCTTGTGGCATTTTCAACTCTTGTATTTCATTACTGATCTACTGACATCTATTCAATTTGAAAATGGGACATTAAAAATCTCCAACCTTTACTTTAGAATTATGTATTTGTCCCTTCAAGTCTATTATTTTTAGCTTCATGCATTTTTGATATTTTGTTATTAGGTGCATATAAGTTTTTTGTTGTTAAATATTCCTGATGAATAAATTGTTTTATCATCATAGTTCTTCTTTAACTATAGCAACATATTTTGCGAAAAGTTTGTTCTATCTGATGTATATAGCAATAATCTAGCTTTTTGCTTTGGTAGATTTTCTTTTAGTTCATAAAATTTTTGTACATTTCTACCTGACTCTATATGTATTCCAACACAAGGAACATCTTGGTTTCAATTCCTATTGACTCCTTTATTCCCCTTTATTGATCAACTGTCTGCTTCTTTTAACATCTAGCAATTCTTATTTTATGCTAATTCTCACATTTTCAATGGACTGTATCAGGTTTGACTTTATTATTATTACTGGAGTGGTGCATTTTGTTAGTAAAGAGTTAATTTACTAATGGATTAGCTTACATTTTGAAAGTTATTTTTAATTTTTGTTAGATACGTGTCCTCAGGTGTAGGTTTTCAGAAGTGTTAATTCAGTACCAGGAATCTTCAGTAGAGTGCCTCTTTTCTGGCTGTCCCAATATTTTTCAGTGTTGTGCACCTCCAAAATTCCTGTTCAGTGCATTGCCCACAACAACATTTCTCTATCATGAATTATGAAGTCATTCCTTGTGCATTAACTAAAGATGGAGGTCATACACAGATCTTGGGAATCTTATTTAAGCATTTCCTTTTCTCTAGTACTCTGTCCCTCAGACTCTAGCTGCCGCTTCAGTCACGAAATATGGCTTCTGTCTGTTAAGACCACAGTGCTCTTCTGGGGCTGTAACTCATTGTGCTGTCATCCTAAAGGGTCAATAGGAAGAAGTTCCAATTAGTTGTAGCACCAATCTCATATGTTAGGCTTACCTCAAGACTCATAATGGTACACTGCCTGGTACAAAAACTCTGACACTAGTTATGTAGATTTTGTCTAGTTTTATAACTGTTTACTCTAGGAAAAAGTTTACAGTATCAATTATACATGATGACCAAGAACAAAAGTCAATCCTTATGTTTTATTATTGTGAAAATACAAATACAAATTTCAAAAATGATGATTTTTCTAGCTTTATTGAGATTTTTAAATCTAATCTAGAAGATTGTCCCACACCTAATTTGTAACACTTAAACTTACAGATTTTTTAAAAACATTTTATTAATATAACATTTTTAGAAATACATTAAATATGAGACTGATTGAAATATACTTCATCACTTGTTTCTGGTTTTGTTTTGTTTTGTACATTACAGACAGTGAGTGTGATGTTAAATTTTAGGTATTAGGGTATTTTCTTGAGATATATTCGGAATTTCATTACAAATAAAATCTGATATCTTACTGATTGAACTTATATCATAGGGCACAAGCTGTAATATACTTTAAGTCACTTTAATGCTAATAAAGAATTTTAAAATTTCCATTACCTGGGTTTTGATGCAAGAGAAAAGTAAAAAACAATACATCAATTTATCTTGAATTTACTAAGACAAAAGCAACAGTCAATTTTATAATAGCTCCTCTTCTCCACATCTTCCCTTTCTTTAATTTCAATAACCCAGTCTCAACCATGATCCAAAAAATATTAAATGGAAAATTCCAGAAATAAATAAGTTATATATTTTAAATAACATTATTGCATATTATTATAATTATTTTATCATATTATTGTTAATTTCTTATTGTGTTTAATTTTTAAATTATCTTTATTAAAGTTATGCATGTATAGGAGAAAATACAGTGCATGTGTGGTTCAGTAGTGTGCATGGTTTTAAGCAATTGGTTGGGGTCTTGGAGCATATCCCCTGTGGTTAAGGGGAAACTACTGTGTGCAGACATAAAGGCAATTGTATGAGTCTATTTTTATTCAAATTATTTTATTGAAAATAAAAGTTTATTACTAGAGTAAAATGTAAAGCATCTTTAGATTAAAACCTCCATTTTTACATTAATTTTCAATTTACTCCTTCAGAAGCCACAAAATAGAGGAAGGAATTAATATTGGTTACTTGTAAGTAACTTAGAAGATGGAGAAACATGTTGTCTTATTTTCATAGTGAGATCTCAAGACAGTTGGGATTCTTTTTGCTTCACAAAAGTGGTAGGAGAATAATGGGGGATGTTTGTTATATATGTCAAAATAGTCATGTATGACACCTGATGTTATTTTTTCCTTTGAATTCTATGTAGATTATAGTCCCTTGTAATTGCTTGTATATATGCCAAAAGAACTAAGGCATCTTTTTTTATAGACCAAATAAAATGAAATTATTTTCCAAAACTCTCCTGCTATATTTACTTGGCCCTGATTCTCTGCAACAATTGCTTCCAACATTAGATAATGTATTTTCAGGTTTTTTTTCCTGCCAGTATTTCTGTATCTATGCATTTGTACATTTTCATAACTCCTTTTTTGTCCAAATGGCATTATGTGTTTTCACATAAATTCTTCTTTTTTCCCTTGTCATGTCTGCTAATCTTTTTGCTGTTGTTGCTACATTTGGCACTGCAAGTTCAATTTAACTTATGAAAATCAGGCTGTCTATTCTGTTTCATTCATCATCATCAACCAAAATCATTCTGGAATCAAAACTTGTTTTCTATTATCTTGTTATTTTTGGTGATGATACATGGCAAGAAAAGCAGACAGTGGCAGGGCATAGGACTGAACTGTAGTTTATAACAAACATCTGCCTCTGTATAGTAACCTTCTGGGACTTGTGCAAACTCTTATCTACAAAAATCAAAATTCAGAGGTATGCTTTTTCCACCAAATGTTCTCTAGATGCAGAAATCATTATGTGGGTTATGAAAAAAAATTCAAGTGTCAAATACATGTAGAGTACTCATATCATATAGAATTGCAAGAAAAACTCCAGTATCACGTATGTCCTAAGTGTAATGAAAATTTAAATTGAAGTTAGAAGCTACTATCTTCATATTTTTGAAGTAACACAATTTAATAGGTCACAACACATTTTTGAGAAATGATTTTGAGAAATTGAACTAATGTTTCTATTTTACAAGGAACTTGGGAGAAGTATATCCTCAGCTCACTCTTCTAATGCAACCAAGCAAGAGTAACCTCTTAATTCATTAAGGTTCAATAACAAATGTAAAATAGTATGTTGTTCCCTGAGATTGTAAAAGTAAATACAGCATTGATAATTGTCTTACATAGACATGGAAGGTTGTAAATGGAAGTCACTTCAAGTCATTATCCTTTTATCATGCAGCCTTAAATGTTATAATTAAATGATAGATTAAAATGCAATCATTTTAACTATTATACATTATGTCAGTCATATGAATGCCAAATTTTAAAGCAAACATATAAATTCTAAGTATTATAATGCATTCATTTTCTGGGTAAGCTTAGGAAAGTTATTTAATTTGGACATTCATCTATTTTATTCTTTTCAGACTTTATAGATTTTTCAAAATATTTGATAGAACTGAGAATACCTAAATTCTCAAGTAATAAATCAATTAAATGATGAGTACTGTGAACAAAAATATGTTATGGATTACCATAAGTAATAGCTCAAAAATGTTTCTTATAATTTTAATTTTGATGGTATTTTATCTTTTTGGTTTTGTGACCAACAAGCTTTCCTGGACACTAAAATTGCAGTTTTACTATATGTATTCTGTGTGTAAATTGCCTCCAATTTGTGCACTACAAGTTCTTCGATTTGGGTGATGTCATTTCAGCTGAATCTTTTTATTCCATTGTAAAAGTCAAAACACTTGATATCAGAGGACTCCTTAAAGGTCCTGGAGTCCAACTACTTAGTATGGAGAGAAAAACTCCCTAAAATATGTCAGAGATATGGTCACTCCGTTTGGAAATTCTCATGAAGCTCTTTTCTCAAAAGCAATGTGTTTCAGTTGAGGTGTTGTTACTCTTATTAAGCTCAAATTCTATCCATTTGTCTGGATTTTTCTTTTGG
Source organism: Geosciurus inauris (assembly GCA_004024805.1). Taxonomy (NCBI): domain Eukaryota; kingdom Metazoa; phylum Chordata; class Mammalia; order Rodentia; family Sciuridae; genus Geosciurus; species Geosciurus inauris. The sequence goes on along the minus strand of PVHX01010667.1, from coordinate 53,571 downwards.
AGTTAAACACAGAAAAAAATTGAATACAGAAATCATACCAAAATTCTTCATATACTTAGGAAATTCATCATGTCCCAACTTTCAATATATCAGATGAAAAATTCCTATATATTTTCACTTGTCTTCTATAACATGATTTTCAGAACCCCCCCTTTCCGAACATAACAAAATTGTTTTTTAGCAGCTCTAGATTTCAAGAAATGTGCAGTTTTCCAGATATAATTAAACCTATACTAACCTTCCACTTTTTTTCTCAAACACTATATTTTTTTACTTAAAATTGTAATAATATTGTTGCCTATAATATTAGATATTATACTGTTTGTTCATATTAATTATAAAGATATGGTTATTTCATTCATTAATCCATTTGATAAATATTCAAAAATAAATACCACTTTTACTTCTAGTTAAAAGTTGTGTTAGGTGCTAGAAGATACAAATAAAACAAGGATTTAAAGAGTTATTATTGAAACTAATGAATTCATATAAAGTTCAACAAATTACAAATAGTTTGCAATTGAATTACAGAAGTAAATTATTTCATACATAGTGTGGATCATAAAGGTTTCCTCGGAGGTGCTATATAAATAAGCTGCATCTTGAAAAATAAGTAAAAGCAAATTAGAGCACAAAGCATAGCAAAGTGAAATAACATCATGATTCCTTGGACAAATCAAAGAATTTATAAGGAGATGTGTTGGAACTCTATGCTAACTAAAATAAAAGTCATTGCTTAGATAATACATTTTACAAGATTATAGATTGTGTTTGTTTACACTTACTTTTATTAAAATATTTTAATTCCTACCCTCCTACTTTTTGAAAAAAAATGCAATGAAAGACCATTAATAAAATATGGTGGGATGACTACAGTTACACACCTTTTTTCTTTCCATAAAACTAAAATGATACAAGTAAAGGAATTAAAGCCCATAAATCCAAATCAATCAAAAGCTTAAGAGTGACAGTGTAATAAGATTTCATTGTGCACAGGAGGATGATAAGTAGATAGAGAAATAATTGTTGAAACTGGTAGTTAAAGGAAGCTACAGGATCCTTAGGGGATTCCTAAAAATACCAAAGAAGATGACAAATTGCACCTTTCTTCCCTTCCATAAAAGAAAAACATTGAAGATGTTAGGTACTTGGAATAGAAAGCCAGGGATGAAAAAAGAAAGACAAAGAGAGAGAGGGAGGAAAGGAGGGAAAGAGGGGGGGAAGGAGAGAAAGCAGTGGGATTAAAATCAAATTTGTCCATTGAATATACTACAACACTCTTTCTACCACTGTTCAGTTATACCTGCTTTGGCAGAAATTCTCAAGTTTCTTTTCCAGATAAACTTAAGAGTAAGAGAAAAAACTTCTTTATCTGGCAATCAGAAATCCTCAAATATATGTGTGTGTGTGTGTGTGTGTGTGTGTGTATTCCCAGACCCTACACTCTTCATTAAAACAAATTCCTCTAGCTAACATGGCACATCCATATATACAGAATACCCAATATTTGATTCCTATATTACACATAGCTAAAGAATATTTGACAGTTAATAAAAGCACTCAATTTGAAGTCAAGACCACCAAAACAGAAAATTATTTTATAGTAAAAAGAAACCTCATAGACTACTAAAAGGAAAAGGAAATAGATATTTGGACATCAGGTTGGAAGAAGATATTATATCCAGAGAGCAAGAATAGTTCACATAAATTTAATCTGTGGGCCTGAAGTGAAAAAATATTTGGAAAAATGTTAATGAGAGAAGAAACAAATTAAATCTCTTAGAAATTGGAATTTAAAATATGGTATAAAATATGAAATATAAGTGCAAGGAATGGAATGTCAATCCAAGAATTCTAACTTGGAATATGAGTAGAGATAGAGAATATATAGGAGAGAAACTATCAAAGAAATAACGCAAGCTGAGAGTACCAGAACTGAAGGATACATGTCTTCAGAGATAAGGATCACAAGTTCTCAGAGAAAAAAATGGAAACAAAAAAGTCAAACATGAAACATCACTATGAAATTTTAGGGGAAAACTAAATGGAAAATCTCTGAAGTTTCTGTATACATCATCTACAGAGAAACAATACTCATAATAATTTAGAACTTCGCAGTGTAGATTGTGCACACAGAATTCCATGTCTGAAAAAACTGCAAATCAATTACATGAGATAGAATATAGACATTGTCAGTAATGTAAGCACTCAGGAAATTTAATTCCAACTCATTTTTCCTTGGTAAGCCATTTGAGAATATGCTCTTACAAAATAAGAGAGAAATCATCAATCCTAATACAGCAACAAAAACAAGATCTGGGATATCAACGTTGATTTAGTAAGAATGGAAAACAATAAGTCCAGTTAGGGTCAAAAGAACATTGAATTTTTAGAAGAAAGATCTTAGAATGCAAAATATAATAATGATAATAATAGGTAAGGTAAATGGACATTAAAACAAAGTTGAAAAATTAGGTAATTAATTCAGGAAAGACAGAAAACAATCATGTTCTGAAGGAGACCCATAAACTGATGTTATAAAGAAAAGTAATTATATATTGTATCTTCTGTCTCTGTAGGGGACAACATCTGTAGGATCACAACCAAATCACCACTACTTAGTGATTTCACCGGAAATAGGTATGTCTATGTTTATGAAAGATGAAGAAGGAGAAAATAAATGGTGTAAGGAAATACAATTATTATAACTGGAAGTGCAAAAGATAATGTCTGAAAGTGATAGCTGGTAATTCTTTGAAGCCTCTCCTAAGGAAACTAAAATTATGTTCCTTTTAGGTGTGAGACAGAATGATCAGAAACAATTCTCTGTGAAGCTTCCTCCTCTCATCTCTTGATTTTCAACCTCACTTCTTATATCCTTTTCAACTCAACAGTCATTCTTCTGTTCTATCCTTTTCTAGTCAAGAAAATTAATGGGTAACTCAGGTCAAGAGAAGAGTGCAGAGGAAAAATTCCAAGAGTGACCTGCATATCAACAGGATGGAAGCTTCTCAACTAATACATTTTAGAATAACCAATCTGGACTTGAAGTCAGCTGCATATTTGCTTACACTCTTTTGGCATTCTATACATATGCATACCATGTCAATTATGATGCATTGGAAACTCATTTCCCATTAAGTCAGAAGAAAGAACATATGTCTTCTCTATTATTCCTGAAATGAAATTATTTTACAAAGAGATCATTTCAGAAACCTAAATTATGATTTTGTACATTTGTTTTGAGATTTCTTTTTGTCATTCTCAATTTGTAAGATGTCTAAGTTTTTATTTTTTTGATCAACAATGTAGGAAGTAATTACCACAGATTTAGTCACTTATTTTATTTTCCTTTTAGCTATATATCAAGTCTGTTTAATTCTACACAAACACACTACTTTCACAATAGTTTCTATTGACTTCAATAGATCACACTCTCTACTGATGCTCCCTGTGAGAGAGAAAAGAAAGAAGCTTGTTCATAGATTCCCTGTAGCACATCACTACCATTGATCCATGGTTTTAAGAGCTTTGGTCACTAATTTCCTCCCACCAATGGAGAGACCCATTGCTCAGTGTGTTTAGGCTCTTATGGTTGCCCACTGTGACTCCAGTTCTTAATCTGCCTGAAAGTGTCAAAAGTCACGCTGCTGTTTGGAGAGAGAGTGATTTTTTGTAAAAACCTGCTACAGGGAGTGATGCTTTTCTTAATACTAAGGCGCCCAGGATAATGGAGAAAGCTCTGAAATACATTTATTCTGTCCATCCTTGAATAAATACCACTATACTTCATCTACATGTGTCAGAGAATATTTTAACAATATATTTATACTCAAGAAACTCCAGCATACATATATGCTTAAAAATTTGCATGCTTTTCTATCAGCAATATCCAAATATAATTAAAAATAATAATGCTTGGGCTGGGATTGTAGCTCAGGGGTAGAGCGCTTGCCTCGCACACGTGAGGCCCTGGGTTCGATCCTCAGCACCACATACAAGGCAATAAAATAAAGATATTGTGTCCATCTACAACTAAAAAAATATTAAAAAAAATAATAATGCTATTAACAAAATAAATAAGTTTGATATTTTTAAGAATCATGAATGAAAGTTCTAGGATACTGTTTATTAACTTGGATTCATGTAAAGTGGGTATATGAGTAGTTTATCTCATAAAGGGTGTGTTTGACTTTATACAAATAAGGTGAATATGTTAAATGGCATAACATACGTAAAGATGTTTAACCACACTCATCATCAAATAAGCACAAACTGAAACATCAATGACTTATCATTTTTCACTTTTTAAATTAGAAATATTGAAAAAGTAATATTACTTGATATTGAAAATAATTCTGTTGAGAAAATAAATTAGTTCATCCATTTTAAAAGGCAATTTATCAATAGGAATTTAAAACAATTCAATGTTTATCCTCTACACATTAATCCCTTATTTTGGGCTCTACCTTGTGATATTAACCTAACTAACAACTATTTTGATATTTTTCTAACTGGTAAAGGTTATCTCAGAACATGCAGATTAATTAAACTATGATACAGCCATATTATGTAACATCAATTAATTGTGGGTTATATCAATTAAATTTAGAAGTTAAGACTGATCAAACTTAGTACTTGGGAAAAAAATGAAACCAGAATGTATAGTTGCACGTCAGGTATTTTTATTGATCAGAACTCTTTTGATGCAAGTGAGAGAGTCAAATTAACTAATCTATGATGATTAGTAGAGTTTAGAGTTGTTCAAAGAATTAATAAAGAAAAAAAAAACACTTAAAAAATCAAACCTGTCCTTAGACAGAATCTGAGGTACATGAGGGAACATCACTACTTCAACCAAGGACCTCAGAGCTTCCTCTGTTTCTTCATCTTGTTCCCTTTACTTTGAGTGTTCACTTCACAATGAGGGCCAGTGCCCCTTACACCTCAGTGTTAGTAGGTGAAAATGTCTGCATCCAGAGAGGAGCAGGTTCTCCCTAGGGAAAGTCTTCAGCTCATTGTCATGGATCTTCCTTTCTCAAAGTAAAAGGGAGTAGACACATGCTCCCTGGTGGAATCCTTGTGCCACTGATGCCACCTTGGCGCATGTTCCTCCTGGAATAAAATTAACATGATACAAAAATATAACTAAGGAAAAAATCTAGGAAGAACTATACCAAAAATGTGATTTTTATTGGGGGTGGCATAATGAATCTTAAAAAAAAAAAAGAAAAAAGAACACAAAACCAACAAAATAAATAAACCCTCCTAATTGGTCATTTGTTTTGGGGGGAAGGGAGTCCTAGGGGTTGAACTCAGGGGCACTCAACCACTAAGTCACATCTCCAGCCCTATTTTGTATTTTATTTAGAGACAGGGTCTCATTGAGTGCTTAGCACCTTGCTTTTGCTGAGGCTGGCTTTGAACTCACCTTCCTCCTGCCTCAGCCTCCCAAGCCACTGGGATTATAGGTGTATGCCATCGCACCAGGCTAATTGGTATTTTTTCATATTTTCTAAATATATAAACATCTTGTATTATTATTTTAATTGTTTCATAACAAGTAATGTTTCACAAATATTTTGGGGGAGAATTAAAATAAATATGTAGTAATATAAAATAACACTGCATTATATATAGATAGCAAAACCAACTTCAGTACCAGGATATGAGTTGCTTGATGGTACATGGGCATGTCTAGGCATTTCTATATCAAACTATCATATAGAAATACAAACTTTTTGACCAGTTGAATAAACAATTGCAATTGTTTACTAAGTAATACTGGCAAGTTTTAAAAAAATAATTAAAACAGGTTGGCATATAAATCAGTCTTACCCCCCAATTCATGTAGCCTTAACTATCAGCCCTGAGATTTTTTTCCTGTCTCCACAAAACTGGTGACAAGAACTCTCCTTCTAGACTTGATTTGTCAAATCTAGGGTTTACATTCTCAGTAGCAGGAGAATCAGTAAAGTCTATCCAGTGTAGTAAAGTTTCTAACAACTTTCAGATTTGGGAGATTACCAGACTATAATGGGAGGTTACCATTCTCTTGAAACATGACCATTTAGTATATCAAAGCTTAAAAATTTGATGAGTTTGGCTTCTCTGATGTGTTCTTATAGTTTATGACTATAAATCTGCATTATAGGTGACTTACCTCCTCATATTAAAATATTAAGACCTTCTACCTAAATGTCAGGGAAAACCAATAATAATGACAAATTGGCACACTTTCTCAGTTAAGCACCCTAAATAATGTAAAAACAATTTTGTGCTAATTGGTATAACTTTGGCATTATCAATTAAATTCTGATCAAATGCAAACATTTTTGGACACTTCCCCACTAAGATCTATGTTGTTTCCTTGAACATGAGGTCAATTTGTGGTGAAATATTTATTTATTTCTCATACCCTGGGTTTGCCGGGTGGAGGGCTCTAAAGGTGCCCTTTCTTAACATCTGGAAATGGAAGAATCACTACTTAGTGGGATATTTGGGGATACAAGAGGTAAAGACAATATATTACCCTATGTGAAAATTGTTCACAGACATGTTAGAATGCCCTGGACTTATAGGTGGTAAAGTATAGAAAAAATTGGTAGGAAATCCACCCATATATCCACCCTGTTATTAGTAGCAGGCAGAGAACATAGCCGTCAGGGATGGTGAATAAATAAAGAAGAAATGGAAGCAAAAGCTAGTTTTGAGAATGTGCCTGATGGCCCAGGAGCCTTAAAAGTCAACATAACTAGGGGCTGGGATTATGGCGCAGTGGTAGCGTGCTCTCCTAGCACGCATAAGGCAATGGGTTCAATCCTCAGCACCACATAAAAATAAAATAAAGATATTCTGTCACCTACAACTAAAAAATAAACATTTTTTTTAAAAAAGTCAACATAACTAATCATAGATATCTTCTGCACTTCACTCCACACATTTCCTCATGGATAAGCTATAAGTAGAATAATACAATGTCTCAATAATCATGGCCAGATCCTCTCCTCTCCATTTCAGGATCTATCTCTTACTTCCAGAAAATAAGGAGCCAGAATCAATAACAGTTAAAACATTTAAGACAGATTGAGTTGTTCAAAACCATACTATGATGTCTCTTCCCTTTCAGAATAAAAGGGAAAGATGTTACAATGACTGAAAAGATCCAATATACTCTCCTAAACCCTACCAGGGTCTCACCTCTCTTGATTTCAACTCACTATTCTCATCTTCTCCTGCACTGTCCTGAGCCCATCAATACCCTGTTATTTCAAAATCATGACAGAAATGTTCCAATCTTGAAATTTTTCTGTATCTACTGCTTATGTATATTCTTCCTGTAGATATTGTTGGATTTTCTCAATTTTCTTCAAATATTTCCTTAAATATTAACTTCTCAATCAGACTCTCCTACATAAAATGATTTGAAATGGCAATACTCCAGTGCCCACAACACTTCTTATTCAGTACTAGGTTTATTTCTTACCAATTATCTGACATACCATAGGTCTAGGATGAGATTTTTGTCAATAATAGAAACTTAGACAAGAATTTGAGTGCAAATAATGTACAAGGAAAGTGATCCCAGAAAAAACCAGTAGGAGAAGAGAGACGTGATGCAAAGAAGGAAATGATTATAGGGTGTATTAAAGAGCAGGTTGCTTCGGGGCCAGCTGGGCCCAATTGCCATGAGAACGTGTGAGCATCTACAGACAAAATCCCTGAGTTGTCCCGCCCACACTGCAAGGAAAGTGGACTGTTTAATTGGGAATTCATTTGTCTTTTACTTCTCTGCAAGCATATGCAGAACGTATTCAGGTATCCGTAGAAAGCCCTCAGGCAATTTGTCAAAGGTGTTTACAGTAAGAAACAATCAGGTCTAAACACATTAGAAAACTACTTGCTGAACTGATCTGCCATGGTGCACCTTTTTCACAACTATGATCTACTCATTACACATATTAAATCCTTTCAATTTTTACTATTACTGATTCTTTGAGGTGATAGTTAATCACTATCTCCAAATAGTGTGAAAAGCAGGAATGTTACTAGGAAAAGTTACAGAGCCATATTACTGCAATTGATTTCCAAACTGTAATTTTGTTACTTGAAATGTAACCCAGACCATACCCGAGGAGATTAGTCTTATAACCATTTTCTATCTAGCTGTGGCCCCTTCAATTGTGCTTTCATAGCAAAACCACCAAGCTTCTTTCCAGTAAATTCACTGGATTCACACAAACTCACCCCTACAGCAGTCACTAGCAACAATTTTATCCCCTAATGATAATAAAGATCAATTATTCCTGCTAGTATACCTACTACCCTTCTTTTCACACTAGTCTTCCCAAATAGCAGCTACAAATTTAGATTGCTCTATATTGTTACAGAAGTATCCTATTTCCTCCAAGAACAAATATACTTAATTACAAAGATTTTCAAGCTGTAGAAGACTGTGAAACAGACATTCTATAAATGGAAGGTGGGAAGAATGCTAGAGTGGTTATTTCTACTTCTAACACTTACTGTCTGCAGCTATGGAAGTTTGTTATAAGGGACATAGGACCATATACTGGGCATGTTTGCGGGGGGGAGGGGGCATAAAGTGGGAGGAGATATCAAGAATTAAAATCAGGGGCACAAATCCCCAGCCTTATTTTGTACTTTATTTACACTACAGGGTCTCAGTGAGTTACTTAGTTCCTTGCCGTTGCTGAGGCTGGCTTTGAACTCCCAATTCTCTTGTCTCAGCCTCCCAAGCCACTGGGATTAGAGGCATGCACCACTGTACCCAGTTGGCCATTGCTTTTTTAAAGTATGTACACATAGTGAAGGAAATCAGATGCCATCCTCAAGATGGTGCCTTAGATGCTCCTTTAAAAGGCCAATATAGAGTTTTATTAGATTGCCAATTTGTAACTTTCTTGGTTTAGTAACATTAAAAAGAATCTTGCTTTCAACAAATTAAATCTGTTCATTCTGGGCCTTATTTTTCTCCCACATGAAGCATAAAGATTGACTTAAGTAATTTATAAGAACTTTTCTTCTTACTAATTTTCTTCTTAACCAGATAAACCAAGAATTATTTCTGAAGCACTGTGGTATCTATGCTATGTAGAAAATATGAATATTCAATTTGATCTGGTGATGTTTACTGTGTCCTAGTGGTATGTTCTCATTATGAACTCTCTCCTAAATTTATATGTATTTGAAATGGCTTGGTATGCACTTTTAAGACAAATCTTTAAAAATATATAGCCATTTAATTATTAAAGCTAATGAAATCCAACAAACTAATAATGGTACCTTAATTCTATAAACAAGTCAACATTCCAGCAACTCATAATTGCCATTTTTAGTTATTATTTTCTATATTTTCTCTAATGGATGTTAACTTGTAGAAAAACATGTAATATAATTCATGACAATATAAACCTTGAATAATTTTCTTAACCTCTGAAATCCAATACAATTCAGTGTGATTTTGCAATTTCAGTTGTGACTGCAGAGCTGGAAAACCCATTTTCTACATAAATTTTGTTTCAAGTTATCTGACGACATCTCTGAGGTGGTCAATATCAAAGACAGGCAAATCTTTACCCATATAGACAGATGAAATGCCCTTGCTTGTGAATATAGAAACCCAATGTGAATAAATTATCATGAGAATTAGTGGAAGAACTAACTTTTCCCAATAGATGGGTCCAGCCTTCTATTGTTAATTAGTGGTGAAGATTATAAAGTCAGTTATCTTGCAATTATGATCATCATTATCAGCTTAAGGATAAAATGATTGTTACCAGAAGCTTCAGGAGGCATATTCACATTGGGATAAGGAGTTAGGCTATAGAAAGTGGACTGGGAAGAGGAAAAAATGGTTTTAAGCATGAAAAGCTTAGGCTCTTGTTTATTAAGATTTTGTGGCTGATGTTCTACACTTATTCATTCACTCAATAAGTATGAATTGAATTTCTTATGTGTGCAAAGTACCCTTCCATAAATTGGAGACATGGTAGTAATAACAATAATCCCTGCCCCATGGATCTGATCATCTGAGAGTATCTTATGGAGAGACACAAATAGTTTTTTTAAAATATATTGTTAGCAAGGTATATGGTATCAAAGATGGTGTGATAAAGCAATACAAAAAATAAATGCAAAATAGGTAGATGCACAATAATGTGGAGTGTTTCAATTTTGTTGAAAGGGTATTCACTAAAGCCCACACTGAAGTGAAGTGAATAAAGTTCTGAAGAGGTGAAGGATCAAGTCATGAGGATTACAGAGGAAGAGAAATCCTGGTCTTAGAAGATGAGTAAAGGTTCTGTCATGGAGCCTCAGGACAGACAGGCATGGTAAGAAGAGCAAGAAGACAAATCATAGGAGCCAAGGTCAGTCAGAAAGCTAACAAGAAAACAGACCATGCAAAGCCTTAAAGTTCGTCATATGCTCAGATTGAGGTGTGAAACCATTGGGGTGTTTTGGGCAAAAAAGCAGCATGATCTGACTCAAGTGCTAACACAATCCTTCTCATTTCTGTGTTGAGTAGAAAGAAGGCTTAGCTGACTATGGAAGGACCAGTAAAGAGATTGTGTAAAAATTCAGGAATGAGAGATTTGTCAATGGGCAAGTTGCAACCAGAGAAGAGAGAATTAGTTTTGTTCTTTAAGAATCTTGAAAACAGAAGAAGAATGTTTCATAGAAAACTGTAGTTGTCATTTAATGGTGTGATGAAGAATATGTTTTGGAGGTAATATGAGTTTTACTGTTATATTTTAAGTTGAAAGTGCTCACCTATAAATTAGGTGGAAATATTGATTGGACTATTGTATACATTGATCTGGAGTCCATAAGAGCTGTTATAGAATTTAAAGCATTAGAATAGTATAATAGCCAAAGGAGTGGGCACAGATGGAGAGAGAAAAAAAAGAGCTGCAGTAACATTAGATCTTGAATGTTACCATGAAATAGCCCTTTTCTTTTAAATTAGTCTTTACATTAAAAACATCACTTGATCTCAAAGTCAATAGCTGAGCCAATAAAGTATTCATTTATTTCCCAGCTATTAGTTAATAATTTAGTCACATTCAGCTTCCACAATAATTCAACTCTCATTTAATAATTCAGTGAAATTTCAAAATGGGTTTTTTTAAAGCTCACTGTTCACCTTTAAGGTGAATAATCTATACAACATGTATAGCATAATCAGGAAGGAGCAAACATACTTTTGAATATCTAATGAAGGCCACCAAGGAATATATATATAGCCCAAATAACACTGCATCATTGGACTCAGGAATCATTACATGCAATGTTAATGAGTGAAATTATGTAAATTCATGGTTTCTACAATATGCTTGTCCTAAATATAATGCACAGGTGTAATGGATAGAAAAATAATAGTTCAAATTTTTCTAGCAGTAACAGTGACAAGTATTAATTTTGCAGGTTTAAAAAAATTATGATAGTCACATAGGGAAAAACTCAAGTTCCCAGAGAGAAATAGATGGCATGCTCAAAGCAGGTAATTTGAGGAAGATTTCAATAATGGGGTAAAAGCAACAAGTAAGATGCAGAGAGGTAACTTGGTAAGTGTCATACAACTAGTACATTGTACAAGTATCATTAAAATGCAAATCTCACTATAAAGTTCACAGATTTAACATCTCATGCCACATATATATATATATATATATATATATACACACATACATATATATACATACATGTATGTGTGTGTATACACACACACACACATACACACATACACAATATCACTGTTTGGAATAAATAATTCAAGAAAAAAATACCCAAAATTTCAAAATATGTCAATAGGTCAGTTCATGTACACAGAGCTTTGGATGTTAATATTTTTAGAGTAAAAATGGATTGTCCAATTAGAACAAAACAATTAAGGTCATGGTCTACATAGCATTTAATAAGATTGGACTTACCTAAAGGAGATGATCTAGCTGTGTGCTGTTGGGTACACCTGTAATCCCAGAGGTCCAGAAAGCTGAGACAGGAGGATCGTAAGTTTAGTTAGCCTCTGCAACTTAGTGAGGCCCTGAACAACTTAGGGAAAGCAAGGAGCTAAGCAATTCAGTGAGACCCTGTCTCTAAATAAAATACAAAATAGGGCTGGGGATGTGGCTCAGTGGTTGAGTGCCCCTGAGTTCAATCCCTGGTACCAAATCAATCAATCAATCAATCTTAGAGATATCTGTCACATAATAATACATACATGGGCCTAGTGATGTGGCTTAGTGGTTAATTACCCAAAGTTCAATCCAAGGTACCAAATTAAAAAAAATAAAAAAGAATGAAAGGAAAAAAAAAGGTCTAACATACTTCAAATTTTGCCTTATTAATGGAAAAGGAAACTTTCTTACCAAATATAATGTAGGTAGTTAATTGGGGTACTGGTAATTAGTAACAAACACTGGGATATTCTAAGTGTAAGGGGATGTTTTAAATAATGTTGTCAGAAAACTTGTACTATGAGTGTGTATGGTCACTATTGTGCTTAGTTTACTTTAGCAATGCCTTATGCATTTGACCCTTGTTTTCCCTTTTTCTGCTATCCTAATTTAGCCTTATTTCAAAGTCATACTCATGCTATCTCAGAACTGGGCCACCAAACAAATCAAATATGCACTTATATTATCCTTAGCATCTATAGACAACAGGGCTAGCAAGAAGTAATTATTTTTTCAATCTTATGGTCAATTAAACCCATCATTCCTTATATCCTCAGTATCATCCTCACAATCCAATATAAAAGATTGTCTACTCACCAGTCTTTTTCTATAATAGTATTTAATGCTTTAAGATTCTATCCTCTGGCCAAACTTACAACTTGTCACTACCATTCAAATCATAATTAAGAATATTATTTAAAAAATCAAATGAGTATTATCTCCTCCAGCACTAAGCAGTAAAATTACTGCAATCATATGAAGCAGAAACATGCTCTCTGCTCATGCAGTCACTGCTGAGATCCACTAGCAGAAGCACTTTCTTTCCTCACCAGGCTTCTTAGGCAAGTATGCTGAGTTGAGGCTTTATTCTCTTCTTGCTCTTTTATTGCATGCTAAGAACTGATGGACAATTCAGAGTGTGAAGGGAGGGAGCTCTCTGCCTAAACACTAAGCTCTCTTCACCTTCTTTGGCATGATGGGGACCTACTAGAGAGATTTCTTTAAGTGAACGTATACATCCCTTAGAGTTAGGCAAAATTAAAAGCAAAAAACTTGAGACAAATTTTTGAACATATCTGTAGCATAAGTAATGGTCTTTGGACCACTCTAAATTATTGTTTTTCCAATGTACCTTCAGAAATACTCATAATAAATAGACTGTTATACCACTTCCATTTTTCCTCAAATGTTCTATGTACATTCTTATTACAACTGGAAACAAGGTGTCTCCTTAAGACCGTACTTCCATTGAGACCTTGTCACTGGAAAGCTGTTCAATCTCTTATTTACTGTATTCTATCATGCACACACATTCTGTAACTGGAATTTGCACTCTTTCCTCTCAGTTTCTTTCCAACTATTACATACCCATTGATATTAAATAACTCTGCTCCTCTTTGAGTTAATATCATTTAACTATGCCAACCACATCTTCTTTTTATGTTTTGATCTCTAAGTCACAATTTATTATAATATTTTAATCTCTGACCCATCAGTCTCAAGACTTCCTTGCATAGATGGAACACTGAAAAAAATCTGAATTTGCTAGTTTTTTGTTTTTCTTTCTCCTGTGCTTTTACTATTTACTATGCATCTGTCAACCATTCCCCTGACTACATCTTCAAAATTTATCTTTGATTCAGTAATTTTAGAAAACAAATAACTGCTTCCTCTATCCTTCCTTTTTTTTTTTCACCAGAACTCCCCTACACATATCTGTCTGTATTTTCCTTAAAGAAAAGGGGGAAAACAAATCAACATGTTCTTGAATACCCCCTTTTTCCAAAAATCTAGCCAAGATAATGGAACAATACAGCAAGTACGGGCTGGAAAGTCCAGATACATATTGTGTAGCAGGACACTGGCTTTCTTTTGTGAACATGAGGAATGAGGGAATGGAGAAAGCTACTTTCTTGCAAGTATATCAGGATGGTAGCTCTTTTAGATGTTGGTCTTACAAGCAAATAAAGCAAGCTAATGATGGTTATGTCACTGCTTCTGCTGTCTAACATATAAAACCCCTCTCTGAGTAGGGATGTCCATGGAATTGAAGACACTGTGGAAAGAAATGTCACTTATCTAGCCAGGCACCACTGGATAAAACACCAAGAAGTGGAAGAAGCACCACTTGGCAAATTATCTTGCAGAAAAGGGATGCTATCTGTTCACTCTGTTACCATTAAACTCTTCTTGGAGCAGTCACTGATTTCTTATAAGTTTTCCCCCAACAAATCATTGTCTGGCATGCTGTCTTCAAGTACTTCCTTTGCCTTTTTTCAACCTACCCCATTGCCAATGTGCCGTGGGCTGTGGATATGACTTTGAAGCATTAAGGTGTTCATTGTATATAACTTAATAGTATGTCCCTACCCTGTTTAATATCTTCCATGTGTTCCAAGAATTATTACCTACAAATATCTAATAGTCAATTGAATCTACTATAAAATACATCTCTATTGTCCTATATCTAAGTTTGGGGTCCTCAGATGTGGATGGATGGCCTCTTAGGAATTGATTTATTAAAAAGTACTGCAAGGAACAACATGTTTAAAGGAGTGAAGGGAAAAAAGAAACAGGTTAGAAAAGTAATATCAAATGCAGAATCTTCATTTTAATATATTGTTTTCCTTCAATGAATAACCACTTGTCTTCTCAGGACCTTTAAAGCATAAATGGCCCTTTTGAAATACCTCAAATTGAGATAGTAAGTTTGACCCTTTGTATACCTAGCACCTTCATCAGTCAGATTCAATTTTCAGAATGTCTAAGAGTTTTGGTAGCCATACGAGTAGTCTCTTTGCTGAATTTGTATCCTTAGTCTGGTTTCTATTGGATTATTTTTTCTCATTAATTCATTTTAAGGTGGTTATATTTGATAGAGTATCAATGTTAATCCTAACTGGTTATTAGTGTTTCAATATTTTTCCAACTATTTCCCTTTTGACTTCATTTATGATTATTTTAATATAAATAAGTGAATATTAAAAAATCAAAAGAGATTTTCAGTTTAGTAAAATATATCCAGGTTTATAAAAAAAAAAAAAAAAAACATCAAACCCCTAGTCTTATGTTAAAAATATCTTGCTATACTCTGGAAACAGATATGTTTTTTAAATTTGACATTAGTATTTTAGTCATTATTCAAGCACAAATTTACTTTATGATAAAATGTATGTGTCCTTAATTTAATTAATTATACCTAGGCAACAATTCATGCATAGTGGTTAATAAACATTACTTGAAAATTCTGATATATGCCAAATTATAAGACCTTCTTCTTCTTGACAGGTAAAACTGTCTATTCAGATTCCAAAATAATGGTGTTTTTAATAGAGTCTTTACAGTTCTTGCAGTTGAGTTGAGTTGAAAGAGAATAACAATGAAAAGAGAAAGGATAGAAAGTGGTCACTGAGTTTCTAAAATAAATAGTGAAAGTTTTTAGTGTCTTCATTGTTAAGGGGAAAAAGGCTTAAAATAAATATTTTTAAGGAATTATTAAAATAATAAAAAAATTAAACAAAATAAAGTAGGATGGGATTAAAATTTTTAAAATGTAAACCAATAATACAAAAATTAAAAGGGAAAACAATCTTTCATTTGACTTACAAAAATAGGACAATTTTTCAGAATAGAGAATGAATAAATAATGACAAAAGATGAGAATTTTAAAAAATTATACGAGAACATCAAGGACAGTAACATAAAAAAGAATTGTAAAACTAACATGGATTATCAAACTATCAGTAAGCAAATCTATATAAAGAACTACTAGAAAATTGGACTCAATTATCTTAGGAAAATAGGGAAAGATGTCTAAACTCTTAACCCTTTTAAAGTTATCATTTTAAAGTATTTGTTGTAGTTACATTTCACCATTAAATAACAATTCATACTTGACAGTGATATTATATCATAGAAAAAATTATATTTCCATTAAATTATGAAACTAGAAATCTAAACAATCATAAACATTACTACTTTAGAAACATAAAATAGTTAAGGTCAAAAGGAAATGAGATCTAATTTAGCATGCATTTTTAATGAAAACTCTAAAATGCAGAGATGAATCAAATGTGACAAAAATCATATAAATGAAAACAAAGCAAATTTTATTTCAATGATACAAAATTTAAAAGACATATCTTTGAAAATCTAGTAGAATATAAGGTTAATGTCTATCATCATTATGACATTATTTTGGAAGCTCCAGAAAATATATGAAAATAAAAGAGAAAAAGAAGTACAAATATAAGAATAGAAAAAATCTTTTTCACATATGTAATGATTCATCACAAAGAGCAAAACTCTAGTTTTACATGAATCTGAATTTAATTAGTAGTGAGATTTGTCAAGCTTGCTGCAAAACAAACTATTCAAAGCCAATACCTTCTTCAATATTAGTAATACATAATAAAAATGGAAATGTAAAAAGCTGTATCCACTAAAATTTGTTAATTACTCAGACCTGCAAGTAATTGAATTACTCACACATAAATGTAACAATAAAGTACAAGAACAATGTTAAAAAGGAAAAATCTTTTACTGAATGACAAATAGGAGCTGAAAATTTGAAAAACATACTATGTTCTTGGTCAGGAATAGTTAACATAATAAATGCAAATTTTGCTTAAACTTGCATATAAATTTAGAGTTATTACAATTCCAAAAAAAGTTTTAAAAGTCTTTAAATATATGCAATACAGATGACAGAAAGATTCAATACAATGACAGTAACATAAAAAAATGAAGAATAGGAAAGTGGGGATAGATTAATCTTAATTACTGAAAGAAATAATAAGTCCACTGTAACCTTAAATTCAATATTTAAAAAGGATATAGAAAAAGAAAGTTGAAATCAAATAATCAGTCCAGAGTCCATTTTATCTAGGAAAAATTATTAAATTGCAATATATAATTATACATGTACATATACACAATCTTTAATATATACATACAGGCATATTCTAAACATTATACATTAATACACACACATTAATACATTTATACTTTTGTATTTACCATAACATTTCAGAATATGTATATACAAATATATATTTGTGTTATATATACATATAAGCATATATATATTTATATAATTTGTAAACAAACCTCAGATATGTGAAGATGAACTAGCAAATGTATTAAGCAACATTTATTTATTGCTTATTTTTTAATCATACACAGGATATGGGAGTGTCTGCAGAAAAAGGAGATTTAAGTAATCGGCTCACACAATTGAGGCAGCTGTCAAGTCTAAAATCTTTAAAAGTAGAACAACAGACTGGAGACCCAGTCAAGTGCTGATGTGTTCTGGGGTTTGAAGGCAATCTGAAGGCAAAATTCTGTCTTCCTTGGGGAACTTAGTCTAAGTCATCAACTCATTGGATGAAGCTCATGCACATCATGAATGAAAATCAGCTTTATTCAATGTCTACTGATTTAAGTATTAATCATATCTAAAAAATACTTTGCAGTGACATCTATACCACCATTTAACCAAAATTTAGGCATGACAGCTTAGCCAAATCTATATAAAACTATCACAGAGACAGGGTGAATTGCAACTAACTTCCTTCCACTTATTCTCTGAGAGCCCAGACAAAGGGGGAAAAAAACCCAGCAACATGCCCTCTGATTAGATCATTGACAGGGACATTATGCAGGGCAGAGACCTGTCATTTTAGTTCTGCATGTCAAAATACTAAAATTCAGCATTAGAAAGTCCAAAATAGTGTACATCTAATATGTATCTTATTATTATTATTATTATTATTATTATTATTATTATTATTATTGTTATTATTTTGGTACTGGGGATTGAACTCAGGAATACTTGGCCACTGAGCCACATCCCAGCCCTATTTTGTGTTTTATGTAGAGATAGGGTTGCTTAGTGCCCAGTCATTGCTAAGGCTGGCTTTGAACTCGAGATTCTCCTGTCTCAGCCTCCCCAAGTGCTGGGATTACAGGTGTGCACCACTGCACCCAGCTCAATATTATTTTAATTTGTAATAAAATAATATTTTTTCAGATCTGAATACTCTTATCTCTCGAGTGGTTCACAACTAGAGAGGAATGAAATTTTCAATTCTGCTGGTCTTCACAAATTTCAAGCAAATCAATAATGGAGTTTGGTTATTAATAAAATGAATATGGCATTTAATACAGCTAACTTAGATTGGGAGACCAAAGATGAAAATTTAAAATTGATATATGAACAGGGATCTTAAAAATGTAAAGGAACCAGTCATCAGAAGATACGGAGATAAAGTGTCCCAGGAAAAGAGGAAATGGAAGAATGATCTTTGCCTGACTGAACATGCTATTAAAATAAAAAACTCTGTTCAAACCACATTTAGATTCTTTTTTCCCTCCTGCACTTTTTCTTCTTTTCATAGAAACTACTGTCTTCTAACATATGATGAAATTTACTCATTCATTAGATAATCCCTTGCTGCAAGAAAGTAAATTCCACAGGAACAGATATGTATTTATTTTTTAAAACTAATATATCACAAGAACCTAGAAAAATGTATGCATGCACTAAATGTTTAATAATATTTTGTTAAATGGTGAATACAAGTGACCTTGAATTGAGTATAAAAGAAGAGTGGGAAAGGATGAAAATAGAAAGATACATGGAACTACTTAATATTGGGCTTTGAAAACATGCTAAAGAATTTGGCATTTATTTTACATATAAACAGCCTTTGAGAGTTTAAAGCAAATAAATGGCATGGCCTATTTCTGTTTTTAAACAAAAACAATTGTTCAGGTTTTCATAGAGAAGAGCCATAATGAAAGGCCTAAGAAACAAACAAACAAAAAATCAGAGAAAAGAGTTGAGACTACCTAATAGCCTAGAAGAGGTGAAGGTTGCTAGAATCTGTAATAGAAGTTCATGAATTGAGAAAATATTTCAAAAATGGATTAAATAAATTTCCATGTTGATGTTGCAGGTAACAGGTGAAGTAAGGGCAATAAATCTTAAATGATGGAATAAACTCACTTATTATAATTTCCAAAGTAATTATTGATATAGAAAATAATAAAAGAAACTCAATATAATAAAATAACAAGAAAATATGTTTATACTAACTAAAGTAAAAATAAAATGAAAAATCCATAAAAATAAACTAAAAAAATGATAAATTACAAAGAGAAAAATATGCGTGAGCAAAACTGAAAACTCCTCAGCAACAGTGAGGTGCTAAGCACTCAGTGAGACCCTGTCTCTACATAAAACACAAAATAGGGTTGGGGATGTGGCTCAGTGGTCGCGTACCCCTAAGTTCAATCCCCAGTGCCAAAATAAAAAGAAAGAAAAAAAAAACTGAGAACTATTTCTTATGGGAGGAAACTTACAAATATTAAACTATTAACTCAATCAATTAAAAAAACTTTAACACACACATACAAAATTGGAAATCAAGTACAGTAGCCAGAGCGCTTTAAAACAAATTGTGAGTAAATGATTTTTAAAATGTAAACATGAATAAATTTTAATCTTATAAAGTAATGGTTATGCATTTAACTTGCAAATGACAAAATACTAAAACAGCTTAACAACCAAAAAATAGGGAGGAAACTCACATGCATTGAATATGTTAAATTCCATATAAGACACACAGATACTTTTCAACTTAAAAAATCTTGAAAAAGCAAAAGTAGGTATTTTCTGAAATAAGGGTAATTGAATTCATGCAAAGCATAGTCAAAACTTACAGTGCAGAATTCAAAGTTTTCTTTGTCCATATGAAGGCCTGTATGCCTAACTGAGATGTCTATACATGATGCTCTGGAATGAAAAACTTAGAAAATGTTACCATAACACTGGAAATCAAAGGAGCGTTTGAATGGAATATTGACATTTGTTCAGTTGTTTTTTTGAGACTCTTTCAAAACTGATTACATTGATTTCCATGCCTATGTGGCCTAAATTATTTATCTGAAAGTCAGGAGAGACTATTTCAAGATGACAGTGTAACATAGGTGGTCATTTGAAAGCAAACAACAGAATTTTTTTTTTACCGATAAGCTAATTTGTTTAGTGTTTCTAGACATTTTAAAAACATTTTCTCACCTGATAACATAGGAGATTATATACACAACTGTTAAAGTATAATTTCTTATTATCTGATTTTATCTAGACATCTGAGTAGGTATATATATTGTCCTGCATTTTAATTCTGAATTTGGCTTTGAATTTTTACTCAAGTAACTATGAATTTTCTCTTGGAATTGTCAACAATCTCCTCATTTCAATGAAGATTGTTCACTTGATTAAATCAATGACTAATATACATTTGTATTTGTGTGTGTTCATCCCAAATATAAAGGGACTCCTTTATCATTATAAATGTCTGCATCCTATTTTGAGTGTTTAGTACAGGCAGTTGATGAGCTTTCTGTATTATACTTTCCTGTTTCTTTTGTTTTGAGATTACACAGTAGCACATTACACCAAACACCTTTTAAAAATGAGAGTTTTGGGGGCTTTTTAGTTTCTGGGTAAGTTAACTGAGTCATTGTGTTTCATTTTTCCATTTATGATGTGGGGTAATGGTATCTATTTTTAATGTACCTGTTAGAATCTGTACATTTATACATGTGAAAGTATGCCTGACCTATGATACAGAAGCTAAATATTAGCTAATACTTTTCCTTGTATAACTCATGTCTTAGTATCTACCATAAATATATGAAAATACTTTCCAACAAGAAGTAGTAAAACTAAGTGCTTTCTGAAAGTGATTATAATTCTAAGGTCTTTCTTTTTATGCTCTTTTGAACACCTAAATGATATTTGGATCAATATTCTATGAATATACCATAAAGTTGCTTAGTGTTTCATTACTTTCTTCAGTCTTAAGAATGACTATTTCCTACTGTTTTATTACAAACAGCTATCCATCATATTTAAATATTTAACTTTATGACAACTTCAAAGTCTCTTCATGAGTAATTTCAGACAAAGTCCAGATTTGACATTCAAGATATTCCACACATCTGTGTCCAATTTATCTTTCTACTCAGTTTCCTAAGACAAAAAAAAATTGAATTTCTTACTTCTCTCTGTTCATACATCAATTTATATGATTCCTAACACCTCAAATAAATAAACAGTCTTATTTTCAGATTAGTAGGCTGGAAATTCTTGTGAAAATGCTAATTCCATGCCACTTGCAATTGAGTATTGATCTCAACTATGTCCAATATTTTATCACCAATAAACCATACATGCCTAGGCAATAAGGAGATGATTTTCAACCCTGCTCTAGACTTTTTTGGTGTCTATTATAAATAGACTTAACTAAAAAGGTGCCAAGCAGCACATATAGAGGGTGGAGCTATAGGATTATAAAGTTACACACAGGGCTTGTTCCAAAAGCAAAAAAATAAAATAAAAGGCCACTAATAGCAAGATTATAAGTGACAGAAGAAAGATTAAATGGTAACATCATCATTAGATGCCATGTGGAAAGGGTTTTATCAGTAAAATAAACATTCAATATTGGTATAGAATTTGAGTCTTTGAAACGTCTTTATACCAAAATTTTACATTTTCATCAGGGTATTTTAATTCCAGGGAATATGGAATTAAGCAGATACTTTACTTTCTCTCCCACAAAATTCAATTATAAAACCTATGCAGAATGCATAGCTCAGCTACTGGAGGGGGTATGAAAAAAAATAGTTTGGACAGGAAAAGCAATCAGAATCCAGCATCTGTGGATTCAAATCAACAATGCCAATATACTAGAGTCTAAAACCTCTAAAATGTTGAGCCAAAATAAACCTTCCTCTATTGAAAAAGGTATATCATGTAAACACCAATCAAAGGAATGCTAGAATGATGATATCAAAATAGACTTCAGAGCAAAAAAATTTACCAGAGAAAAAGAAAGGCAAAGGCACACTATATTTTGAGAAAATATAAAATAATGGACAATTTAATACCAGTAGATAAGAAAGGATATAATAAAGTTAAAATCATGTAATATTAATCACTAAAATTGAAACAAAACAAAAAATCACTCTTAAAATGTTTATTCTTTGAAAATAATAGTAAAATTGATAAAACTTCAACAATATTAACAAAAAAGGAGAAAAAATTATTATTATTAGGAATAAAAATACAAACCTCATTATGATGTTATTAAAAATAAGTGTTAATGCATATTGAATTATAATATTAAAGATAATATTATAAGGTAATATTACAAACAACTCTATGCATACAAATTTTACAAGTTAAAGTAGACCAATTCCTCAAAGATTACAAATGGTTAAAACTCATTCAAGATGAAATATATGATTTTAATAGTCTAATAACTCTTTAAAAACTGAATTTGTAGTTAAAATCTTCTAGAAATAAATCCCCATGCACATATTATTTCACTGATGAATTCTACCAAACATTTAGAAATAAAGAACATTAATTGTACAGTATTTTTTCTAGTAACAAGGGATGAAGAGAGGGAAGTCATTCCCAACTCATTTTCTAAGGCAAAGATTATGCAGATACCTAAATCAAGGACAGTACAGAAACAAACATACTACATTTCTGGCCCTTTAGTAACAATAAAAATCCTCAATGACTACTATTAAATTAAATTCTCAATGTATTAAAAGAATATTATTCATGACCAAGTGGAGTTTATCCTTTTAAGACTGATGGAAGTTTTTTGGGTTTTGTTTTGTTTTGTTTTATATCAAGGCTGATACACTGCTCAAAAATCAATCAGTATAGCTGGGCATGGGCATGCACATCCCAGCTACTTGGGAGGCTGAGGCAGGAGGATCGCAAGTTTGAGGAACTTAGCTGATCCGCTTCTCAAAGAAGAAAAAAAAATCAATACAATCCACCATATTAAAAATCTACAGAAGAAGGAAGGACATAATTATCTCAAGAAATGCAGGAAAACATTTGACAAAACGTAGCTCATTCTTGATAAAATTTCTCAGCAAATTGGAAAGAGAAAGTTTCTCTCACAGTCTGATAAAATGCATCTACACAAACTTATAGCTAACATCATACTAAATGGTAAAAGTCTGAATGCTTTCCTACTACCATCTGGAAAAAGGTAAAGATATCTTCCCCCTCAGGCAATATTCAACATTCATCACTCATATTGATCTGTGTTCAATAATTTCTTCAAAATTCCATTTCATCCATACTAAAAAAGCCCCTCTTTTCTCATGCTCATATTGAGGACTAAGAGATCAATAAAGGTGATTGCAATCCTGTCAGGAGGGCAATGACAAACTGGAGGGCTTCAATGTTTCACCACCTGATCCTTGTTCGGCTAATATCTACCTGCCCTTACAGATCGTTCCAATACACTCTACCATAATCTCCTATCCACAAGATGTTTTACCATCCTAAGAGCTAAACCACATTGCTTTTATTGCTTTTGCATTTTCTTCTTTTTTTAGTTCCCTATAAAATTTCCCTATAAATATAAAATTTCCCTATAAATATCCATGGTTATGGAGATTCACAATCTCTCCATGTCTTAGTTGTTTAATTATATTTAAATTTTTTTGTTTTTTCATCTTTTTTTTTTTGTTTTTTCATCTTATTTCTCTTTTTCTCTTACAGCATAAGATTTTTGAAAGCAGGGTGCGCACACGCGCGCGTGTGTGTGTGTGTGTGTGGTGTACCTTTATGCAGAAGTTGTCAACAAACATGTTGTATACCTGCATGAGTTTTTAAAAATTCTAGTTCTTATCTCTGGGACATTCAGTTTAAAAAAATTAGTATTTTCAACCTTTTAGTTCATGTTGTTTCATTTAGATTAATCATTGAAACTGAGATTGACCACCTATTTATTAGAGTAAATATTTTCACAGCATAAAATTTTCATTTTTAGAGATAGTTATTTGTATTCTTTGTTTCTCAGATATGGCTTGTGCACTATGCATATTCTGTACTACCACAGAAAAGCCAAAATAAGCTTTCTCTCACACTTTCTAAAATTCTTCTTCCTATTATAAGACCATCTGTACCAAAAATGTGAATAGGTAAAAGTCTCACTTTAGCTCATACACACACACACACACAAACATACACATAAATGTACCTTGGTAAAATATAAATTTCCTAAACCTTTTCTTCTGCTACCTTGTGGTGGAGACAAATTTCTATCAATAAGGAAAATAATTGCCAGTGTCTTTGTTCTCTTCTTCTGACTTAGCCAAAGTTGGATTCTTCTTACATTTAAAATAAATGCATTGGTAGTGGGCTGAATAGTTACTTGCCATGTAAGAAAATAATTATCTTTTGTGGGTAAATGGGCATTTCAGGAGATTATTTTTAATATTTACTAAAATGTAATTAGTACTTAAAAATCTTGAGTTTGTTTCTTTATTATGTAACTTGAATTTTTAAAATCAGGGTGACTCTATTAAGAGCTATTTTTTCTCTCTTTCTACACATAAAGACTTAAATCATATCCTATAGACTTAAACTCTAACTGGAGTCCCTAAGACTATTCAAAATTCAAAGTTGCTTTCTGAACAGATTGCACCAGCTAGTTGATGAAACTTGAGCTAATTACACTAATGTTGACAAATGCACTGGCACAAAAGCAAATGTCACATTTTTCAAAAAATTACACCTCTTCAAAAGATGCTAACTAGATTCAGCGATTTGTGGGTGTAACCAAGCTATTTGTGCAAAAACAGTTTAGAAAATTATGATTTAAAATATAAAAGTACAAGTACAGTATGAATACTTACATGTAATTTTCAAATGTATTTTAATGAAATATTTGAAGTTTTGGAACAATAAAGAAATTACTAAATTTGGCACTGGAACATTATCTGAGTTGTTTATTTTAAGTTTTGTATCACATACAGAAATAAAATCCTTCTATCTTAAGGAATGTCTTTATGTATTTTAAAATAAGTTAGTATGTATATCTGAACTGGAAAAGCATGTTTTTAGAGATTTAAATCTGTACACTCTCAGAAATAGTATTTCTTGTATATTCAGACATATTCTTACACTCTCAGAAATAGTATTTCTTGTATATTCAGACATATTCCTACATTTTCCATTACTTGGCAAAACAGCTAGCATGTGCTAAAAGTTTTGTGCTAGACATTGTGCTAAAAGTTTTAAGTAAATGGTTCAATTTCCTACAAGAGAGAATAGTCCTACAAGAGAGAATTCATCATGTCCTTTTTAAAAATGGGATATGTGAGAATCATATTAGTTAACAGGACTAGAATTTTATCCAAGGTCTCCCTGATTTAAATTTGTACACCTCATGCTATCCCATCATAGATCAAGAGGAAAATAGTTATTGGAGTATCATGCATTCAAAATTATCAGCTTCTTTCTATTTTATGTTCAAGAGAACATCAAAATTATATTTCCAGAATATCTCAATGATTTCTTTAGAGTTGGAATTCTTCTTTCATTTGTTGTTTTGGACTATGCCAAATTGCTCTTGCACAATCTTAGAAGCCCCTGTAGGCTGGATTCATTCACTATTGCTGAAGTACTATCTAGTTTAATCTTTTAATTTTTTTAATTAAAGAAATTAAAATAGGTTAGAAATTGATAACAGAAATCATGTGTGCAATTGAATAATTGAAAGTAAGTTTAAATAACAGAAGTTCTGTTTGGCTTCAATCAAAATTCTGGGGAGATAAGGAACCTAGTGACAAACTTGCTATATAGCAACAGAAGGATATGCTTCATTTGGTTAAAATATTATTCACCCTCATGATCAGGGTTCAGAATACTTATTCAAATGGCATTAGCTTGAAACAACAAAGTTACCAACAAGATTCTAGATTTACTAGAATCCTTGATGTATATGATTGTGTGATGTATATGATGTATATATGATCCTTGATGTATATGACGTATATGATTATGTGAGCCACAAATACCATCAACAATTCAACACTAAAGTTATAAAGACAATGGCAGTTTTTAGAGTTCACATTAAAACATAGTACTACTTTTTATTTTTCCATCACCTGTCATGAGCCAATTCAAATTTATTTCACATTTATTAAAATTCATCTTGAGTAGATTTTGCTCTTATTATCTGCTGTCCTTAGGCAGTTGTGTTGCTGATCTTTTGCTTCCAACTCTGTGACATTGAATTCAGTTTAAGATCTGTTTATTCTTTCCTACTTACGTAAGTTCTTATCCTCTATACTTCTGTAGCTCTGGGACCTCCTACTTCAGATAGTCTGGGGAGTTGTGAGGCTTCTCAAATATTACTCAGTTCTCTTTCCCAGGGCATCTTTTGGTCTGAGCCCTTTGCCGACTACTTGTATTAAGGCAAAGCATCTTTCTGGTTGGCCGTTGTGCAGGCCATAATGTATATCTGACATAATAGCTTTGAGACTAGAGAGCACTCTTCTGACTCTATATGTGAAAACTATTTTAAGTTATTTAAGCTCAGGAAAAACAGTATTAGAAAAATTTGTATCCTTGGTTCCTTGAAGTCTTTACTTGGGACTTTCAAAAGTGGTTAAATAAAACCAACATTCAAAGAGGTTTTAACTTCATCAAATGAGATAGATTATTTCTGCTTTTTAAATTATATAAATCTTATCTAAAGATCACTAATTTAGAGTTATCTAGTATAACTGTGCTACATTTAATCCTTCCTATTTTTAAAAGAGGAAAATTCTCAAACCTGAGTGAGATAGTTGGGGAAGCAACTATTTTTTCCTTATTTTTCTTTTGTATTTACCTCAAACTTTAAGAAAAAAATCTCTTCATTCACAGAATTTGCATTCTGAATTTCATTACCATACTAATTAAATAAATTCTGGTATTTCTTGTTTCATATGAGTATTCTGTTTTTAAGTGGTCTAATATTCACCTATTCTGTGTGCTTAAAATAGCACAATGAGTAAGCAAAGACTAGGAAAAAAATTGAGTTCGAATTCAAGAAATATGACTCTCTTGATCCTATATACCATGTTAGTTATTTCACTTCTTTGAGCACTAGTTTACTTGTCTAAAAACAGAAAATTATTCCCTCCCTAAATTTTAATTACACAAAATCTTCTTAAACTATAACATGCAGCATATCAAAAACTAACATTTTTAATTAACAGTATTCAAATTTAATAGGATGCTAATGGAAAAACTACTGAAGTGAGGAATTTTGTTTTTTACATAACCAAAATATGGAAGGGAAAGCTTATGATTGATATAGATTCAGGTGTATCTTTTTGGTATATCCTGCGTTTAACAGCTGTTTCATCAGTTTAGCATCAATCACATACTTTGTTCTTTGTTATTTTTCTGAGTTTAATATAAATTTGCAAATAGAGTTGAATTCTCATATTTAGTATGTCTGGAAATAAATAGGGAGCTATAGGATAATTATTTTCTAATTGGTTATTTTTAAAGCTGAGAAAAATCTAAAGCATACCAAACAAATCACTTTGGAACAAAGATAATGACTTTCTGTAAAATAAATAATGACTTTCAAGGTCATTTATGATATTGCACCATCTAGTAAGTGAATTTCAGAATTCATCCAGTTACAAATAGATTAAAATATCTAATTACAGTTGTAATTTCACATCCATATGAACAGTGAAAGATCTAGACATCCAGATATTTTCAAATATTTGTTATCAGGAAAGGGAAAACATCTGCACAAGATTTTTTTTTCTGGTTGCTGGTTCTATTGTTTTTATTTTTCCTCCAGATATTTTAGTATTTTTAATAGATAATCTAGATAAAAATCAAAGTAACAATCTTGCATGAAAATCATGATGTTACCTGGACATTGAAAGTTTCTAGCCTATTGATTTATACCAGTGGAGATCCAGAATGAATATTTAGAGTGGATAGCTAAACTAATAAAAGCATTATAATTATTGCTATTATATTGTAAAATTTCATTCCATAAAACATGGGACATTTGAAAAAAATATCTGTGAAAGTTTATTACCAGACGTTCAGCAGAGTGAAAACTGCTCTGCTTCTGAGCTATGTCTCCTTGATGGTGATATGTAGATTTTTCATGCCATCATGTGGAAAATCAAACCTGTCTTTAAGTTTGAATTTTGATGAGCCACATAGCTAAACACAAACATTATTTTAAAAATAACATCAGAAATAACACCTTTTGTTTTCACTAGCTCAGATAGAACAGACAGAAGTTTTTCTCCACCTCTGCAGCAGTCTCACCTCTAATTTCTGCTTCTTACTATATTTGTTTTTGTTTTGTTTTGTTTTTGTTTTTGTTTTAGTTTAAAATACAGAATGACGACTTCCATCTCTCCACCTATTGTTCTAGTAGTTTCAAATCAGAATAGCAAATTATAATAAAATAACTTCCATTTTCTTCTGATATTTATTAAACCAGATGGTGCGTTGTGAGTTCATACAGTGGCTGATAAAAAAACAAAATACTCTTTATTCAAATTTACATAGTCATTAATTATATTGACAAAGGTGAGAATAGATTTTGCTTAAGATGTTTACCTATAATTTTGAGGATATGTGAATTTATTTTTCTTTATAAATTTGAAGTTAATTGACAAATGTTAACTTGGGTCAGTTACTCAGGTTAAAAGTTACACATCCCAAAGTTTTCATCTTAAATGCAAATATACTGTGAAGACCACCTCTAACAGTCTACTATGTGTAGTGAGACTGTAGTAAGAATTAAAATAATAAATCCAGCCTTAAAACAGTTAAATTTTGGACAGCATCTGGACATAGCAGAAAGGTAAATCGCTAAAAATTCCTTTACCTGTTTCCTTTATATATTTGAAAAGTAATAAATACTACCTGACTTTTAACCTAACCAGTTTATTGGGAAAATAAGCAAAGAACTCAAAATTCAAAAGCATATTTATTCAAATAGGCACAGGAATAAACTAAAAGTACTGGGCTCACACTTTATGCTCCTAAAATATAAAGGAAAATATAGATTAATAGAAAGTTCAGTTATGATCCTGTCCCCATTTAGGACAGTCAGATCGGTCCATGTTTTTGAGACTCTCATCCTTAATTAGCAGGGCTGTCCAAGGTGTTTTGATATAAATCTCTGGAGAAAAATAGAATGTAAACTCTTTCTCCTTTTTGTGAATGCCTGTTTTATAGATGATGAAGTATGAAATGATTGATCATGTACTATAATGATGGATAAGGACAATTTCTGGAAAGGTCAAACCTATTAAATAAATCTTAGAATATATTTAAAAACATCTTATCTGCCTCACTGGAGCATGGTAACTCTTTTCAATGACAGGTGGCCTTCACATCAGAGGAGTAACAGCAGTGGCAAACAATAGACATTCATACTTCACTAAGAGAGTGGTGCAAAAAAGAGTGAGGATTGTGAAATTACCAGTGCTAAAGTAAGAGGTTATGCTGAATAGAATAAAATAAATAAAGACCTTGACTACTGCTACATAATCCTGAAGGATCCTAATGAAAAGCAATGCAAAGCAAACAAAACAAGCCAAACCAGAAAAACAACAACAAATAACCCTTTGAAACACCCAGCAAAGTGTATACATGGCAACATACAAACATTTGAAACACTCTGTTCAATGTCATGTACTAATAATAGGTCCTTTAAAAATAAAACACAATCCATCTATCAAACACACCTTTTTCTCTAGGATGTATTCAAAACTTTATTTATATCAACTTAGGAACTTAGAATAAACTTCACTTAGATTTAAAAGAATTATATAGCTGGAAGGAACATTGGGGCTCATCTTGTAAGCACAATACATATTTTTTTAAACCTGACCTTCATTTTGTCATACAACAAATTAGTCATTCTTCTCACCTTTATTTATAACTCAATAGGTATGATTTCCTTATCTTTAAATTATGTATGAAAGATAATGGATGGCTGGTATTCATTGCATTCATTCATCAGCATTGTTGCATTTAGCAATTCTCTTTGGGATCACTCTGTATTCCCCAAATTCCAATTTCTCTGTAGTTGCTCAAATAGGCTAAACTATTTCATGCTGTTGTATTTTGTATTTGCTCTTTTTATTCTTGACCTGAAATTTCCTATTCATACTTAATCTTCTTAAAAAATTTTCTTTTTTTTAGAATTTAACTCAGGCATCATCTCTTCCATAGAGACCTTGTAGCCTTTCCCAAACAGGGAGAGGTTCTCACAGTGTTCTTATATGTATTTCTTTTTTATAAGATTCAGAACATTACCATAATTGCTTCTGGAATATCTGTACTTTCTAACAGGCTCCTAGCCCACAAGGTCTGCTACAGTATAATAATAATTTGTATATCAGTAATTTGTATTGCTGTAAAACAGCAATTAGCATATGATATGTGTGTAGTTTATAAATGAATGTGTGAATGACTTAGAGAAACTTCAGATAATGTTGTCACATGAGGCTAAAAGAATGATATGCATATTGCTACCACAGCCATAGCTACCCCAATGTCTTGTGTACTCTATTAGTGTTCTATAGCAACTATAACAAATTACCACATACTTAGTGGTAATTTATTCTCTTACAGTTTTGAAAGGCATAAGTCTGCAATCAGTTTTACTGGGATAAAGCCAACAGGGTTGGTTCCTCTTGAAAACCAAAGGGAAAATCTATTTTCTAGTCCTTTCGGTTTCTAACGGTCACTGTCTTCCTCAAGTTGTAGCATCTTTCTCCCTGTGCTTTTTGCTTCCATTTTCACACTTCTGAATTTTATTCTTCCTGTATGTATTTAGGACTCACTATTATTACATGGCTTCCGTCTGGATAATTGAGAAAAGTTTCCACATCTCAAGATCTTTACCTTAATCACATATGCAAGGTCCCTTTTGCCACATAATATAATAGACACAGGTTACAGGAATTAGGACTTGGATATATTTGCAGACCATCATTCAGCCTATCCCTATTCCTCTGTTGCATTCTGATATGGGATCATGTAAACATAGCTTAACCTTTTCCTAAGGACACAATGTCACCATTACATGAATCAACAACTTCTGTAGCTGATGCAACAGAGTAATAAACATTGCAGAAAAGAAATGCCTTATCTACAACCAAACTTTTTAAACTTTTTCCTGTGGTGTCACTGTGAGGTGGCAGGAGGTGAACACACAACAACAAAAACATTTTCTCAGAAGATTTTGGAAAGAACTTTCATGTATTAAATAAATATGAACAAACTTCTTAGATTGAAGCCAAGAAGAGAAGAAATTGGAAATTGAGTTGTATGGCTTCTTCTCAAACTTGAAATAGCCTGTAAGTTCCACTGTGGACTCCAGAAATGTGAAGGGCACAGTTTGAAGAGTATTAACTCCATCCCCTTGTTTTAAAATGATATCTACCTCCTTACTTGCTATTGATTATATTTCCTTGTAATTATAGTAATATTCTGCTTCAAGCAGTTGATCTTTGCTTGATATTTTAACTTACTGTGGGCCAGAAAACTTGCTAGAAACTAAAGCTAAATTTTTTTCAAAATAGCAGAAAAGATATAATTAATGACAATACACTGAGTATGCTAACAGTCTCACTATATAGAATCTATTTCACACGTGTTGGTCTATTTTTGTCTATTACAAGAGATATGAATAAATGAAGAATAAGAATCTTCTATTCATCAAGCACAATGTACTAACTCTACAGATGAGTATTAGATTTTAATCTCATTTTTTCAAATATAAAACTGACTCAGGGAGTTTAAGATTTATTTAAACATACCCAACATCTTAGCAACTTCAGAAAAGAAACATATTTAATAGTAGCATTTCCATCAGAATAAGCAGTTTCCTCCATATGGTTGAGATGGTTGAAATTACAGATATGGGGTCTCCATAATATACTTGTATTTTAAAATTATCTATATTCTTAAATTTCTATTAACCCTCAAAACAATTTTGTCAAGTATGTAAGGTAAGTGCTATTACTCTCATTTATTGGTATAAAAATCTCATTTTTTTTTTGCAGTGATGGTTAATTCCTTCACATCTATAATAATGACATCTAAAAAACTATTACTATTAAGAAACACTAAAAATTCTGTATAAAGAAACAATACAGAATCAACCTCTTAAAATAGTTGTACAAATTTAACCAATTAAATGGTCCCTATAGCTTATAGTCCATAGCTCTTTTTAAAGGTATATGCTGATTTCAAAACCTATTACTAGAAGATCTATAATACCATTTTTATAAACATGGATGAAAGAGGTATGTATTGTCCACAAAATTGATTATCTAGGCTGCACAATTGCTATATCAACTAAATGCATAAATCCAACGTCTAACACTACAGTAAAATAAATGATAAAGTAGAAGTAGATCCCTGATTAATTGAGGTAGAGACATTTAGACAAACACTGAAGATTTGAACCCATAAATCAAATCTGTTTATGCTTAAATATCTTTTGATAACTTGAGATGGATGGATTATCTTCCAAAGATATTCCTTTCTTCTAAAAGACACAAACTCACTACACCTGATTGACTCTGGAGGTAAATTCAAAGAGACAGAATTGCAAAATCTTTTTCTAATGGTAAATAGATTCTTACCAGCATATTTGTAAGATCTTTCCATGAGGCATGTGTTAGAATTGACTCTATTGCTGTCAATGAAATAAAAATCTGATGTTGTAACACACTCTTAAATACTGACAAATTCACAATGGAATTTGGAGCTTTACGTGTTCACTTGAGCACTTAGAAGGCTTTGGAGTTTGGTTGGTTATTTGAAATCTGGATTCCATAGTGGCTTACCATCAATGAGGTTGAGATTCTAATATTGTGAAGAACATGAGAGAATTGGAGCTGACTTACTGCATGAGACTTTCCTTGCTGTCTCTTAAATTTATATACTTAGAAGGCTCAGATGATATTCCTTTCAAAAAGACATTAAGGAAAATATGTATAGCACAGAACCAGCATTTGGGGGAAAGCTCATCGGTGGCATCTCACTGTAAGCTGAAGATGTCATTGTGCCTCTTAATTGGACTCCCCAATTTCAGTGTGAATAATGGGATCCCAAATTTCTAGGAACTGTGTGGTGATGTTTAATAATGGTCAGAACAAGATGGTTACTGACCTATTCCCTAATATTTAGTATGCATTTATTGCCTCAGCTACTTTGTTTCTCAATTTCAAATAGTGACAACAATCAGAAATAGTTTACTTTTCCTAGCAGGAACAGTGGTGTGTTTACTTTTATTGTCTTAAATCAAGGTTACATTAGGCTGGGGATATAACTCAGTGGTTGAATCCTCACTTGCATGCACAAGACCCTGGGTTTGGTTTCCAGTGTCGAAACAAACAAACAAGTAACAACAACAATAAAACCAAAAACCAAAACAAAACAAAAAAACTAAAAGAAAGAAATATTTTCTCTCTAGAAAAAAATGGTAAATATTTAGGATAGTGGATATACTAATTGGCCTGATTTGATCTTTCCACAACATATATGTATATCAAAATGTTGTTTTGTAGTCCATGAATATATACAACTAATATTTGTTGATTAAAGCAAACTTTTACTTTAAAAAAAAAAAACACTGATATTAACCATTTTGGAAGAATAAGAACATAGAACTAAACAAGATCTCTCGAGCCTTTAGAGATTGACACACAGTCGGCTTCAGATGTAATTTTTATTGACCTAAAGTTGGTTTGTAGACTCACAAAATTTCAGGGATACAAAATTTCCAGAGATGTGGAGTTGATTTGAAGTGTTCTCTAGGGAACTTCTATATTTTTTCTGTAAAACTAGTGAATGATTCCTCAATCCACTTATGTTCAAGGATCATATTTTCACTCCAGATTTTTTGTGGTGATTTTCTGTTATTTGATCTGCATATATTTGGTTTCAGTGTTAATATCACTACTTGAAATTTTGCTGCTTTAAGCTTATGTAGTTATAATAAATACAGAATACAAATCTCTTAAAGAAATATCCATTGAATTGAAAATCACTTCTGATAAAGATGTTCTTTGGCCTTTGAAGGCTTAATGAAGCTGACAATTTCTCTAGTCTATTTTATATTTATGTGTTTATGTCTATATCATTCAACTATATTCAACCCAATATTAAAATTATCAGTCCATCATAATTATTGACTTCATAGTATTCTATAATGCAAGGAAATAAGATTGCAATAAGAAGTTCAATTTTTTTTTATCTTGAGAGTTATAAGGTGAAAATTTTTAAGTAGGGATATGATCTGATATAGAGCTGCTTTGAAAAGTGGTTGAAGTAGAATGAAAATTGAAATTCTTGAAGTTATAAAGTGCTTAAAAGCACAATTGGGCCAATGTGTCCCAAGATGAGTGCATAATAATGTTGTCATTTATATAAAGTTCTAAAAGGTGCAAATTGTTTCAAAAGTAGATTAATTCCTAGAAGGTGGAAAGGGATTGGCAAGTAGAATTAAGGTGCAAGAAGAAACTTTGAGGATAATGGCTGTAATCGTTTTCTTTATTGTGATTATGGTTAATACTTGTCTTTACCTGATTAAAGCTTATCAAATTATATATTTTAAATATGTGCAACTTACTGTACATCAATTATACCTCTGTAAAAAATTAAATTAAATTAATTTTTAAAACATATACATTTTTAAAACATATACAAGTAGTATATGTCAGATATACTCCCCCATGCCACATTTAGAGTAACTACCTTGACATAATACCAGAAGAAAAATGATGATTTAATCTATAGAGAAGTTGAAACAAAGGAAACAAGAACTTTAAAATGTGAGTTTGGGGAGTAGAGAATTAATTTATATTTTTAAGAGGTTTAAAAAGACTCAATTATTAATAAGAGAAAATATTAAAAAATTCATCATCATGAAATATCAAAATACCTTGAATTTTTCAAAGAAATAAATTTTTTAAAAATTTTATAGAATAAAATGTTAACTAAAACCATTAAAAATTAGAAAAGTATTGATTTTCTCAATAAGTGCATTATTTTCTCAAAGACAAT
Source organism: Geosciurus inauris (assembly GCA_004024805.1). Taxonomy (NCBI): domain Eukaryota; kingdom Metazoa; phylum Chordata; class Mammalia; order Rodentia; family Sciuridae; genus Geosciurus; species Geosciurus inauris. Next base: position 18,417 of record PVHX01010667.1, on the reverse strand, counting down.
AGAAAAACATTTTAAACTCCTAAGGGAAAAGTAGATTAGTCAACATAAAGATAAAGTAAGGCATTTTGAAACATGCAATCATTTCAAACAGTGTATCTTACATGAGCTTTTCATAGAAATCTGGAAAACGAGCAAGATAGGGAATAGGGGCCCCAAAACACAGATTCAACCCTGGATAAAGGTGAAAGATGATGAAAAAGGAAATTGTCAGGAAGAAAGATAATTGGTAAGGTAGGTGTGTAGAGGGTTTGTAAGCATAGGATGGAATAGAGGCCCCTAGAAAACTAGTTGATTGAAGAAATATCATGTTTAAATGTGTTGAGAGGAAATTAATTCTTCGGTGGGGTTTGAAGATAAATTGTGAACTACATATAGTAATAGGTACTTGGTATTAAGAAAAACACAATAGACTACCCTCCTAGAAAACACATAGCTGTAGAGAAGTTAAATGTAATCATAACACATTTTATGACTCAATTGTGACTTATGTTCTCATAATCATAAACCAAATATTAATTTAAATAAATATTATGCTACAACTCTATTGGAAACATAGAGAAAGACACATGTATGAAGAAGAATAAATATAAAAAACTTTTGCATCAGGAAGTCAATAGATCTAAAACCAAAATAATCAATAATGGAATAGTCATGTTATTTAGAGACCTATGATGAAAACAAAATTCAGGAATAAAATATTTTTAAAAAGCATCTTTTGAGGAGTGAAAATTTGGAAAAAAATAACTGACAAGGAAGTTATTTTGCTCATATTCTGTTAAGCCGTATAGCATTTTTTCACTTCTGAATGTATGCATGTATATTAGATTAGGTAAGTATAGAAATAAAAATAAAATAAAATTGGAAAAGTCTAGCTGTGTATAATATGGTAACAACAATTAAATACATCATAATTTAATGACAATGATTACAGAAGTGTAATAGTTTAATGTAATAATAGATTTTAGCTTAAATAAAATTACTAAATTAGTAAAATGGGAATAATAATACTTAGTTGATCAGCCTCAGAAGGGAACTGATTTCTTTAAAGATATTTCTCTCTGTGTTCCTCTTCTTTAATCTATAAATTCTTTACAAGGGATATTTATCATGAATTCTCAGAAATACCCACACATAAAACGAAAAAGAAGCTATAAGTCTCTTAGGAACTAGGCAGCTGACAGTTTTCACTAAGTCTCACTCTCAGTGGGTACCACTCTAAGTTAGTGTTCCCTGATTTGAGGCATTGCATTTTCAGACCTGTTTTACTTGTTCTTATGACAGATGTATTTCCGCCATTTTAGCAGTTGAATTAAACTGTGGAAGGCAATAGATTATTGAGGAATGATAACTCAGTTACACAGCAGCACCATCTTTTGGCCTTCTGAGGAAAATGATCCAAACTTGTCAGTTAGGAAGTCTGTATTTCTGGCATGCTATGTACATTCACTTTGTAATTCATCTTTGCAATGCAATTAAAGAAAGGAAATGGTTTTAAAAGTAATTAAATCAACATTTTACATGAGAAGTAGTACCCACATAAACAAATCTGAGAGAAAAACTATATTTTATCCTTTAACTAAAATTAAAATATTACTTTAGAAACTGTATAAAAATTGTTAGTTGCTTTGTTTTTAATTCAGAATTGAAAATGGATTTGCATTGTATGATTCTTTAATATTGTAATTTGAAATTGTTTTAAATCTTTGACTTCTTGAAATAATTTTCTGTAATTTACTTATTTGTTGAAATGCAGTTCCCAAGGTACTCTTTTTTACTTGTCTTTGTAGTAGTAAAGTATCTCTTTCAAAATTCTCACAGTTAAGTATGTACTTATCAAGTATTTTTTATCTTTTCAAATTGTATTTTCAAACATTTATTGAGGAAATTTGCAGGAAGTACAGATTTATGAAAATTAGATTTTACGTTGATGTAAAGAATGAGACATAAGCTGTTTTTGATAGTCATTTATTTTGTTGCTGGCGATCTAAAGAAATTGAACATATGAAATACACAGAATCCTGTATCAGGAGATGCAAGTTTTAATTCTGACCTTAGCAATGAATGGCTACAATGACTCCTGGCTTGGACATTGCAGAACAGAATATTTTTTATCAACACAGAAATTACTTTAGGGCAACACAGTTGATTATTTGGACATAAACCAAAATAATAATATAATTTAAAAAGTTAATGGAAATGAAATGTTATACCAGAATTCCAACAGAAAGTTAAAGTGAATAAGGTCTCTAAACCTTTATAAGTTATTTTTTAAAAATATTGGTAGCATTCAGTGAACTATTAGGCATTAGTGTGTGAAGCAAATGGAGATATTGGTTATAAATTTTATGCTATCTTATTAAATTAGAATTTTCCAAACTTTAAAAAGAATCACAGAAAATGGATAGGCCTGCTTAAAATATATTTTTTCTTTTATTAGATGACAAATAACTGGTCTAAAACTTTATGGTAAAAGTTAGTTGTAAGAATTTTAAATCAAATAGATAGTCTTCCACAGAAATTTACTAGAGCCTGAAGAAAAAAAAAAGTCTCTTAAAACTTATCTTCACAAAACATTACACTCAAACTATATTCATATGGGAACAAAAACAAATGGTAATGGTTGATTATGTTAATTGAAGAGGAGGAACTAAATACCAATGTGATTCAATGTGTTTTCTTTTAAAATTTAATTTAATAACAATTTCTATCCTTTATTAATGTATTTGGTGTTATTTCCTGCACTTTACATGCATGATATATTTTAATTCCTATATCTAATTTAAGAAATTATTATTATATTTGTATATGATAAAGTTATGTCACCCAGAGTTTGAACAAACTTCCTGCACTTACATGTTCAGTACATAGATGAGCCGACATTTGTACCAAAAGACTCTGAATTCAAGACCCATAATTCATAATTAAAATCTTAAATAAAATCAACCTACTCTGTAGAACCTCACAGGTCATATACACATGGCAGATACTAAGCCACCAAATTTTGCTCTAGCCAACTGTGTGATGAGGAGGCAGCTCAGAAATAGTGTGGTTGGGAGGGTTAGATGCCTATGGTTGAAAATTTGTCCTGAATATATACATATCCCGATTCCAGAATCTGTGAATGTTACTTTATGTGATAAAAGAGTCTTTGTGGCTCTGATAAAAGTTAAGGGTCTTGAAATTGGTGTGACCATGGAGGCAGAGATGAGAGAGGTGTGGTCAATAGCCAACTTATAGTAGAAGCCACCAGAAGTTGGAAGAGGCAAGGAATGGATTCTCAAGAGCTTCTAGAGGTAGAATGGCCCTGATACTTCAAATTCATACTAGTTCAATTCATTTTCAAGTTCTGGCTTCCATACCTTTATTGAAATCTGTATTTCTTTCTATGACTTCAAATTACTATCTACTGTTCTTTCATTTCACACTGCATGACTCCCTTAGCCTTTGTGGTTGTAATGAAATCCCTAGCTTTTGTTTTGGGGGACCATTTTATTTTCTCCTTCAGTTTTAAGGACTTTTTTTGCTGTATATTGAATTCTTGGTTGAGAAGTTTATTTGTCTTTTAGCATATTGAATATATTGACCCATTGTTTCTAGCCTGAAAAGTTTCTGACAAAAAAAAATCAGCTAATAATTTTATTAATGATTGTTTATAAATAATATAGAATAAATGTATTATTATTTATAAATAATATAATAAATTCCTTCTCTCTTGGTACTTTCAAGATTCTTTCTGTCATTGACTTGTATGTCTATTTTTCTTATTTGTTTGCTTGTTTTTGGTACTAGAGCTTGAACCTAGAGATGCTCTAATATTAGGCTACATCTCCAGTCCTTTTTTTTTAATTTGTTTTTTATTTTTTTAAATATTTTTTAGTTGTCAATTGGCCTTTATTTTTCATTTATTTAAATGTGGTGCTGAGAATTGAACCCAGTGCTTCACACATGCTAGGCAAGTGCTCTACCACTGAGCCAGAACCCCAGCCCCTATTTTTTTATTTTGAGACAGAATCTTATTAAGTTGTCCAGGTAGGCCTTGTAATCCTCCTGGCTCAGCCTCCAGAGTAATGGGAATCATAGGCAAAAGCCATCAAGCAAAGCTTTTTGTCATTGACTTTTAAAAACTTAATTATAATATGTCTCAGTGTAGGTCTCTTTGGTTTTATTTTCTTGAAGACCATTAAGCGTTTTGGATCTTTGTATTGATATCTTTCATCAAATTTGGGGAGTTTTCAGTTATTTCATCAAATTTTTTTTGTCCCTTTCTATCTTCTCTTTCTGGAACTTCTACAATATATAAGTGAGTATGCTTGTTTATGTTCCACAGACATCTTTATCTCTCTTTGATTTTCATTAATCTTTTTTTCTTTCTCTTCCCTAGACTTGATAATATCCATTGATTCTTTCTTCTGCCTGATCTAATCTATCTTTGAATTTCTTTAACAAATTTTTCATTTTATTAGTATTATTCTTTTTGTTTACAGTATTTTAAAATTTTCTTCTAAGATATTTTTATCTCTTTATTAATATTCACATTTTGTTCCTACATTGCTTCCTTAACTTTTTCCACAACTTCCTATAGTTCTTAGAGTTTCTTAAAGGCAACTGCTATAAAGTCTTCATCTGATAAATTCATTATCTGGTCATTTTAGAGATAGTTTCTGTTAATTTATCTTTTCCCTTTGAATGGGTAATACATTTTGTCTTTCTTTGTATTCCTTGTGATTGTTTCCACTTGTAAAATTTTTCCCTCTGGGGGGAAAAACTTTTTAGTAGAAAATTTTTAGTATTGTATATTGAAATTTTATCTCACTCCAACCAGAATGGCAATTATCAAAAATACAAGTACCAATAAATGTTGTTGAGGATGTGGGGAAAAGGGAACACTAATACATGTTTGGTGGGACTGCAAATTAGTGCAATTACTCTGGGAAGCAGTATGGAGATTCTTCAAAAAACTAGGAATGGAATTAACATTTGATCCTGTTATCCCACTCCCCAGTACACATCCAAAGGATAGGAAGTCAGTGTACTACCATGATACAGCCACATTAATGTCTATGGCTGCACAATTCACAATAGCTAAACTATGGAGCCAACCTAGATACCCTTCAACATATGAATGGAGAAAGAAAATGTGGTATATATACATAATAAAATATTATTTAGCCATAAAGAACAATGAAATTATGGCATTTGCCAGTAAGTGGATGGATCTAGAGACTAACATGCTATGTGAAATAAGCCAATGCCCCAAAACCAAAGGATAAAAGTTTTCTCTGATATGTGGAAGCTAACCCACAATAAGAGGGGAGGAGGTGAAGAATAGACGTTCAGAGGATTAGACAAAGTGAATGAAGGGAAGGGGCTAGTAATAGAAAAGACAGTAGAAAAAACCTGACATAACTTTCCTATGTACATATATAAATACACCACAGTGAATCCCCAGCATTGCACACAAGGCTGGGCCCTAATTAGGTATATTCCATGAATATGTAATTTTATTGGAATGGAATATACTGTCATATATAACTAAATATAACCAATAAAAAGAAAATTATTCGTTTTGTAACAAGTCTTTTGGAGATTCTTGAATAAATGAAAATTTATTTAAGCACTTCTCTGATATTCCTAGAGAGTAAAGATGAATTCACCTCTAATAAAAAATGGCAACAAAAACCATAAAATGAAATAATGTTTTTCACAACATTTTCTACCATTTGTGAAATAAATCTAGAGTCAGCAAAATAGTTGGTGAAATAAAGATGGTAAGAGTTTAGATTTAAATTCTAAATTATTGGTGTAAAAACTTAAAAAGAATTTAAATTTAACCCTTGATTAGTTAGGCTTCTATGATAAATTCCTATTGATGTCTTCAGACTCATATTTTTTTACTTTATGCCTCATCCTTGTAAAAAATAGTTCATGTGAAGTGCATCAGGCTATACTTGGGTGCCTATTTAGCTTACAAAAATCCCAACTTTCTGTTAACAGGGCTGTGAACATGGTAGTCATGTGTGCAGCAAATGGTCCTTTGGTTTTATTGGTTTTCAGTAATGTATCATACTCAAAGTTACACATACATACCACTCTTTATTGTCCTTTACTTTATTGTGCTTCTCAGATATTATGTTTTACACAAATGGAAATCTTGTGGCAACCTACATCAAGAAAGTCAATTGACACCTTGTGCTTACTTCTTTTCTTTATGTCATATTTTGGTAATTCTACAATATTCAAAACTTTCATTATTATTTTATATGTTATAATTTCTAATTGGTGATCTTCAGTGCTATCATTATAATTGTTTTAGGGCACAAAAATCTACTCTCATTTAAGAGGGTATACATAACCCATAAATGTTGTGTGTGTTCTGATTGTTCCAAGGACTAGTCATTCTCCCCCTCTCTTTTTCACTCAGCAGTCTTTATTCCCTAAGACACAATATTGAAATTAATCCAAGTAGTAACCACACAATGACCTCTAAGTATTCACAGGCGAGGAGGAGTCCACTTCTCTCACTTTATATCAAATGTGGAATGGTGAATTAAGTGAGGAAGGCATGTGGACAGCTGAAATAGAATAAAAGCTAAACCTATTGTAACAAACAATTTATGACTGCAAAGGAAAAGTTCTTAAAGGAAATTGAAAGTGTTATTCCAGTGAAAGCATGAGTTATATGAAAATAAAACAGTCTTACTGCTGATATGAAGAAATTTTAGTTGTCTCAATAGATGATCAAACCTGCTATAAAATTCCCTTAAGCCAAAGCCTAAACCACAGCAAGACCGCTAACTTTCTTGAGTTCTATGATGTTTGAGAGAGCTGATGAAGCTGTTGAAGAAAAGTTTGAAGCTGCGAGAGGTTGGTTTATGAGATTAAAAGAAACAAGCTGTCTACATAACATAAAGTACAAAGTGATACAGCAAGTGCTAATGTAGAAGCAGCAGAAAGTTGCTCAGAAAATCCAGCCAAGATAACTGATGAAAGTGAATGCCCTAAAAGATTTTTGGTATAAATGAAATATCCATATGCTGGAAGAAAATACCATCTCAAATTTTCATAGGAAGAGAGAAGTCACAGCTTGGCTTCACAGTTTCAAAGAACAAGCTGATCATCTTCTTAGGGGTTAATGCAGCTGATAACTTTGAATCAAACCCAGTGCTGATTTACCATTCTGAAAATGCTAGAGCCCTTAGGAATTTTACCAATCTACTTTTCTATTCTGCAAAAATGGAATAACAAAGCTGGATGACAGCCCATTTGTTTACAACATAGTTTACTAGATATACCAAACCTACCACTGAGGCCTAATGCTTCAGGGAAAAAAAGAAAAGATTTCTTATAAAATATTGCTACTCATTAACAATGCCCCTGGTCACTAAAAGAGCTCTGATGGAGATAGACATAAGATTAGTGTTGTTTTCATTTATGCTAATATAGCATTCATTCTGACGCCCATGGATAATGGTCGATTTTTTGCTTTCATTTCTTATCATTTTGTAAGATGCCAACAGCCATAGATAGGTATTTCCATAATGACCCCGAGAAAAGTAAATCTTGGAAAGGATTTACCATTCTAGATACTGTTGAGGACATGCATTATGCATGGGAGAAAGTCAAAATATCAACATTTATAGGAGCTTGGAATAAATTGATTCCAATTCTCCTGACTAGGAGGAGTTCAAATCTTCTACAAAGGCAATAACTACAGATGAGATGGAAATAGAAATAAAACTAGAAATAAAAGCAGAGCCTGAAGATGTGACGAAACTCCGGCAATCTCATGACATAACTTGAGCAGGTGAGGAGTTGATTCTCATGGATAAGCAAATAAAGTGGTTATAAAGTGTTTTCTTCCCTTCCCTTCCCTTCCCTTCCCTTCTCTCTCTTTCCCTCCCTCTCTTCCTTCCTTCCTTCCTTCCTTCCTTCCGTCCTTCCTTCGTTCCTTTCTCTTTTCTCGCCCCCTGGTAGAGGGATTAAACTCAGGGCCTTGTGGATGCTAGATGAGTGCTTTACCCCTAGGCTACAACTCCTGGCTCAGAAAATGATTTCTGGAGACAGAAACTACTCCTGGTGAAGATGAGATGAACATTGGTTAAATGACACATACAACCACATATAGACAAATACAGATCTATATTACATAAACAATTTTAAAGGGGTGGCAGGGTTTGAGATCAATGCATCAAATTTTCAAAGAGATTCTACTGTTGGTATAATGCCATATCAAACAAGATCACATGCTACAGAGAAACATTTGTGAAAAAAGAACCAATCAATTCAGTGATTTTCTCTGCTGGCTTATTTTAAGAAGCTGCCACAGCCACCCAGTCTTCAGCCACTACCACTCAGATGAGTCAGCAGCCATGAACACTGAGGTAAGAACCTCTACCGGCAAAAATATTAGGACTCACTAGGTTCAAATGATTCTTAATAAATCATAGTAACAGAGAATTTTTAGGTAAATGTATACATATTGTTTTTTAAGACAATAAAAACAGGGAGAGAGGAAGGTAGCCAGAGAGAAAACATGGTGGGGGAAAAAATTAAGAAGAAATTGACTTGGGGTAACCTGTGAAGGATACAGTAAGGCTTTAATGAACCCAGAGTCAGTGGGGAATGGTTGAATGAAAACCAATCAAAATTGCTTAACACATGGGTGGATAATTTGTCAGATAGATTAGTGGGAACTGGGGTTGCTGGCCTAGGAACCCATTGTTAGTGCAGGAACCATTTATTTATAAGTGCTGTGCTGTAGGGAAGAGAAATAGAAGATTGGCAACTCATAAAGGAAGTCGCCAACAAACTCAGAAGTTACCTATTACAATTCCCAGAGTGTGCCTGAAGCAGAGTGATTGAAGTAGGCGCAAAAAATCTTGTGCCTAGACCACAAGGATCCTAATACCAAGAGGAGAAATCTCCCTTTGTCTTGGGTGCCCAATAAAAGCTATCAGGAAGATGCCTGTAGTGGCCACACAGGAGTGTCTGCACACCGGGGTGGCTACCCAGTAATTCATATTCCTAGTGATGAAGGTGAATCCTCTGGAGGTTTAGTCTCTATGTCCTAAAAGTGGATTTTAATAGAAGCCCCAGAAATCCAGATGTAGAAACAGAGGGCATGGCTTCAATCTCAAATACTCACTGACAGAGTTGCAAAAATCAGTCAACCAAAACTAAACCCCAAGTATTGAAATTTACAATTTAGAACTTCACATTACCCTCACTATAGAGATTCATAATTTGTCAGCATTCACCAGTCTATCCCACACTATACTGGGAATTGGGAAGCTGAGAGCTACTACAACCAGCTCTGTCTCTGAGTCACAAACAGCTGGCTGTTAGGTGAGGAACATAAAGACATTGGACTTAACAACACCTATCCCTTCACCAAGGGTTGCAGAACCAAAATTATAAAAAAAGAAAATTTATCACTGCCAATATTTTGACCGCTTTCAGCAGAAACAAGTCTTTTATTTCTCATTAATATTTTTTCTCCTTTATTTTTTTTCTTGTGTCCTTTTCTCCTCCATATTCTTCCGATTTAACGCATTTTTTAAATTTTAACTATAAATTTTTTTCAAATATAATTTCATTAGGTTTTATTATTTATTTTTATTTTTTATTTTTTTGCTTTTATACATTCTAAGAGAATTTGTGCTCTCATTATTTGGATAAGTTCAAAAACATGTGCACCTATATATACGTATCTATATATTAATATAATTTTACTTTCATTTTAATTTCTTTCCTCTGTGCCTATTTCTTATTTAGGTTTCATTGGATTCAGTTGGGGTATAATTATACAAGGGTTTGAGTTGTTTTGTTCTTATAGTTGCTGTTTGTTCATACCTTGGTTTTGGTCCCTCTTATGGCCTCTTCTTCACTCTCTTCCCCCACTGATAGTCCAATATTCCTGTTCCTTTTTGCTTGCTTTTACTTTTTGTTACTTTTAGCTAATTTTTTATTCCTCCTTTTTTATAGGTGACAACTGCTACCTATCTCCTGCTTCACCTGTGTTCAATTTGATAAATATTTCAAATTTCTGTCTTTCAATTCCATTTTCTCTTCACTTAAGAAACTAATCCCACTACTTAGTCTTGCAGTTTATGTAATTCCTACCCAATTCACGTTGTTGTGATTATTAATACAGTGGAAAAAGAAGAAGACACCTGCTATTTAATGCTGATCTAGTTCACAGTTTATTTTTTTGTTTTCTTGTTGGTACTGATATTAAATGCTTACCCTATCATTCCTATATAGGTGTCAGTGAGCATAATAGATGTCAAAGTAGACATGAGATTTTTATCTTAAGGGTGTACATCTGTTGACAACATTAGTGCTATTCCTGGCACTCCCCATCCTCTAAAAGGAGCAAGAAAGTTATTGAAACACTTTAAGTTCACAGAGTAGAGATTCTGTTGCTGGGCAATACTCACAACCAAGCCAAGTGCCAGCAAATCTCACTCCACACATAATCTATCCTAATGTGAGCCTCAATAGTCATTCAACACAAAGAATTGGGGAGACAAAAACTCCACACCAACAACCATGCACCAAGGAAGACCAACCAGAGGGGGACCTCAGTTCCCACTCTTGGACATATATCCATACATGAAAAACAGAGAGAAGCCCCATAAAAAAAAGGTAACTACCCCCAAAAGGATACACATATAAATGAGGAAAGGGAACCACCTCAAATGATACACAAGTTCAAGACCTCTGAAAAATGAGGAAATAGACAAGCAAATATTCCTCCAAAATTAAGAGTCCTCAAGAAAGAAATCCCACACAAGGAAGTGGGTAAAATTCAAGACAAAGATTGTGCTAAACTTATCATAAAATGTCAATTAACTAAAATAAGACCTAAGGGATAAATTTAGAGAGCAAATACAGCATATGAAAGACCAATATGATTAAGAAATAGGGATATTGAAAAGAAATCAATCAGAATTAGTAGAAATGAAAGACACAATAAATCAAACTAAACATTAATTTGAAATATCATTGAAAGACTAGATTGTGTAGAAAACAGGACTTCAAACTTTAAGAATTTCAAGTCTTGAAGATGGGATATATGAACTTGAACATTCAGTATTTAATAAAAGGGGGAAGATAACCAATAGCAGGATACATCTGGGATAACATCAAGAGAAGAAAACTGAATCACTGAAATAGAAAAGAACTTAGAAATGCAGGCTAAAGGCTTCAAGAATATTTCAATGATATAGTAACAGAAAACTCCCTTCATGTCAGAAATGGCATAGACACCCACATACAGAAGACAACAGGACCCCGCACAAACAAGATCAAAATATAACTTCTCCAACACACATCATAATTACTATGCCTACCATAGAAAATAAGAAAATAATATTTAAAACCATGAGAGAAAAATGTCAGCTCAAGTGCAGAGGCAAATAAGTTTTATCTCCAACTTCTCAACTTACACTCTAAATCAAGAAAGTTCTGGAGGGAAATATTCCAAGCATTAAAAGAAAGAAATGCAACTAACAATTGCAATAATGAGCATAGCTCTTTCAAAATTGATATAGAAATAAAAACTTTTCATGAGAAGTATAAGCTAAAAGAATTCATGACCACCAAGCTAGCACTACAAAGAATACTTGAAGATAAACTGCATACAAACAATGCAAAAACAAACCCCAAATATTCCAAAGATGAGGATCAATAAAAGATCAATCAACTAAGTGAAATCAAGAAAAAATTAAATACAGTAAACAAACCAAAATATAGGAAGCTACAAAAACATGTCAATAATAACACTGAATATAAATGATCTCAACTACCCCAGTTAAAAGACATAGATTAGCAGAATGTATCATAAAACAAAGTTTAACTATATTCTGTTTTCTAATTGGTGAAGACACCCACAGGCTGAAGGTAAAAAGATGGAAAATTATTCCATGCAAATGAATTTGAAAAACAAGCAGGGGTAGTAATTCTCATGTTTGACGAAGCAGATTTCAAGCAAAAAATAATCAGAAGAAACAAAGTCAGCCACAATATCATGGTAAAGGGAAAAAAATTCAATCAATAAATGTTGGTGCACCTAATTATATTAAAAACATACTTTTTGTAAATACAATAATACTGAGCGATTTATTTCTTTTTGAAGATTTTTTAAAATTTACTTATTCTGCTTAGGTATATAGGACAGCAGAATGCATTTTGATTTCATTATACACAAATGGAACACAATTTTTATTTTTCAGTTTGTACCAGATGAAGAGTCACACCATATGTGTAGTTATACATGAACCTAGGGCAATAAAGTCCATCTCATTCCACCATCTATTCTGCCCCCATGCACACTCCCTTCACTCCCCTTTGACAAAAGTTCCTTCATTGTTTCCATGTCCCCTCCCTCATTATTGATCAGCATCCACTTATCAGAGAGAACATTCAGCCTTTGATTTTTTGGGATTGGCTTGCTTTGCTTAGCATAGTTTCCAACTCCATCCACTTACCTTCAAATGCCATAATTTTATTCTCTTTTATTGCTGAGTAATATTCCATATTGTATAGATAACCACAGTTTCTTTATCCATTCATCTGTTGAAGGGCATCTGGGTTGGTTCCACAGTTTAGCTATTTGAATTGAGCTGCTATAAACATTGAAGTGGTTATGTCACTGTAGTATGCTGTTTTTTAGTCCTTTGGGTATAGACCAAGGAGTGGGATAGCTTGGCCAAATGGTGGTTCCATTCCAAGTTTTCTAAGGAATCTCCATACTGCTTTGCAGATTGCTTGTACCAATCTGCAGTCTCACCACCAATGTATAAGTATACATTTTCCCCCACATCCTCGCCAGCACTTATTGTTTGTATTATTATTATTATTGGTACTGGGGATTGAACTCGGGGGTACTCGACCACTGAGCCACATCCCCAGCCTTATTTTGTGTTTTATATAGAGACAGGGTTTCACTGAGTTGCTTAGCATTTCGCCATTGCTGAGGCTGGCTTTGAACTCTTGATTCTTCTCTCTCACCCTCCCAAAGTGAATTGTTTATATTCTTGATAACTGCCATTCTGACTGGCATGAGATGAAATCTTAGACTAGTTTTGATTTGCATTTCTCTAATTGCTAGAGATGTTGAACATTTTTGCATGTTTGTTGATCAATTATATATCTTCTTCTGAGAAGTGCCTATTCAGCTCAGCTCCTTAGCCCATTTATTGACTGAATTGTTTGTTTTTTGGTGTTAAGTTTTTTGAGTTCTTTATATATCCTGGAGATTAGTGCATCATCTGATGTATGTGTGGCAAAAAATTGCTCCCAAAATGTAGACGTTATGATCACCTCATTGATTGTTTTTTTTGCTGAGAAGAAGCTTTTTAGTTTGAATCCATCCCATTTATTGATTCTTGATTGTGTTTCTTGCGCTTTAGGGATCTTGTTAAGGAATTCAAGGCTTAATCCGTTATAATGAAGTGGTTGGGCCTACTTTTAATTCTATTAGGCACAGGTTCTCTGGTCTAATTCCTAGGTCCTTGATCCACTTGGAGTTGAGTTTTGTGCATGGTGAGAGAGGTTTAGTTTCATTTTGCTGCATATGGTTTTTCAGTTTTCCCAGCACCATTTGTTGAAGAGGCTATCTTTTCTCCAATGTATGTTTTTGGCATCTTTATCTAGTATGAGATAACTGTATTTATGTGGGTTTCTCTGTGTGTCTTCTATTCTGTACCATGGGGATAGTCCTGGGCCTGACTTAGGCATGGGGCTCCCTAGAGGTCCCTGGAGGCTGTCCTGGGCTTGGGTCTGGGTTCCTGTGTGGGTTGGTGGATTGGTGGGTGGCAGTCCTAGACCTGACCTGACCTTGGCTGGGCTCCTGCAGATCCTGATATCATTATATTTCTAAATGTGCAATCCAGAAATCTGGATATATTTTCTTGTTTTTATCACCTTATCTCTCTTCCTTCTTACCTATTACATCATGATATCTTACTAGTTTTGACTGATTTGGAACCATTTTCTTTACTACATTGACATTCCTCTAGAAAAATAATTACAACTATCTCTTACTTACATCACTGTTATCTATTCATAATCATTCACCTTATATGCACTTTTCTACCTCTTCCAATTCCTACCTCCCAGTATAAAGTCATTGATCTTTCAAAATACGATATCATGGTATATATCTGAAAATAACATTCTGGTTAATTTTCATTAATTAGGTGGAAAAATACTGGTATGTTAGAAAAAACCATAAAAGTAAATATTGATGTTGGGAGAAGAAAGAAATTCTGAAGGTAAAAGGTGGTAAGAAAGATTGGCATTTAAACTTGGTGGTGAGGAAAACTATTTTAATTTAAACTGAGGTTGACTTTTTGTTTTGCTACCAACTAGTATATGACTTTTGATAAATCATCAAATTTCTCCAGTTTATTCATCTTTAAAGTGTGTATTTAAGTGGGATAATTTATTAAGTGGTATTATCTTGAACTCTTCTGATTATATTGTAAAATGAGGGGAATAACTCAATTTTGCTCTTATTGAGAAACTGAGTTTCATAACTGTTTTCCACAAAGGGACTGGTCATGTGATTTGTGGAGATAAGTATGTTTTCTGAAAGGCAATATCATTAGATATTGAGAAGCCAAATAAATATACTGAAAATCAATATCATAAGAACTTAGGTAGGCCAAGAAATTAACAAAGTTGTTTAATTTTTTTAAAAAGACACATTTACTTGCCATTGACCACTCTCCTTTTTGCAATTCTTTTGTTCCCTGTTGTCTTATATAAGGTACATTTTCTTTTCTTTTCTCCTTCCCCTTCAAATAAATGGTGGTGACAACAATGAATGTGGGTATTTTCAGATCTGACTTAGAGGACAGTAGTATATTGGATATGTGCTTTTGATGCTACAGCCAATGAAATTAAATTGATGTCATTGACAGGTAGTAATATTTGACAGATGTACTTATCAAGAATGTGGGGTGTTATTGTGGGTGACTCATGGGAGTGTAAGAGGAGTGATGAGATGAAACTAAGCCAATGAAATCACACCCTGGAAATCAGGATGGTGCCCTAACAGTGTTTTGACCTCTTTGGGAAAATAGTGAGAGATAAATATTTTTCAGTACATTCAGAACATATGGTATCTGGCAAGTGAAATGGAGATGATGAATACAGACTGACAAATCCTCCCTCAGATTCACTGCTTCTGAGTAGAAATAGAGTTATAATTCTGAAACTAATTTTCTAGAAAAAAGGTGGTATTGACTTTACTATCTTTTATCTTTGTATTTAGTCTGCCAAAATTTTTGCTTACTTACTTCTTTATGGCATTTCTTTGACTTTATTTATTCAATACTTCAACAACTATGAAGAAAATGTCTTCAGATAATTTCTGGCAACATCTTCACTTGACGGCTACTTGCTTGGGCACTTGCCATTTTCACTTTGACATACTACTTAGCAATATGTGCCACCATAGATGGGACCTTATTTGTGCTAGGGAGAATAATGTCTTCCCAGCCACTGCCACATATGCCACTTCCTAGTTCTTAGGAGTCTGAATATATTACTTTACTTAGCAAAAGTGACTTTGCAGCTGTGATCAAGGTGAAGGAGCTTTAGATGGACAGATTTTCCTTAATTATCCTATCATATACAGTCTAATCATATAGGTTCTTAAAAGTAGGACCATTTCCTGATAGTGGTCAGAATGAAGCCAGAGAGAAAATACCATGCTGTTCTGCAAGACGGGGAGTGTGCCACAAGCCAAGAAATGCAGGCATCTTCTAGAGGCTATAAGAGAGAAGGGAACAGGTTATCCCATAGATCTTTGAGAAAGGAATGTAGTCTGCAAGTGCTTGATTTTATTCCAGTGATACTCATGTCAGTCTTCTCCCTTTCAGAGCTGAAAAATAATAAATTTGCATTGTTTGTGACAATTTGGCAGGGTACCGGGCATTGAACTCAGGGGTACTCAACCACTGAGCCACATCTCTAGCCCTATTTTGTATTTTATTTAGAGACAAGGTCTTAGCAACCTCACTTTTGCTGAGGCTGGCTTTGAATTCCTGATCCTCCTACCCTCAGACTCCCAAGCTGCTGGGTGTTTGTGACAACAAAAATAATAAAATATGAGATCCTTATTAGAACCCATTTATTTTGGGTATGCCACTGATGACAATATACCCCAAGTTGTTTTTTCAATTTATTTTCTCATTTTATTTTTTTATATAATCATTTTTTAAAGTCTGTATACATTCAACATTGTATTAGGAGCAGGATCTATGAAAACAAATAAAGTCTGTCTTATTTTAAAATCTCTCAAACGTGTGATTACTAATAAAGCAATATGGCGAAAGTATATAAGTGCCATTGCTATTATAAGAACTATGAAAAATTAATTGGTTTTAGGCAGGGGTGAAGTGATGTAAATGGTATAAGAAAAAGCTTCAAAGAGGTGAAACTTGGACTGAAACTTAAAGATTCCTATAGACAGAAATGAAGAAATAAAAAAGAAAAGATGCAAGTCTAAGGGGACAGGTGTAGGCAAGAGTTATGGAAAGCTGAGCCTCATGTGCTCAAGGTAAAATTTGAAGCTTGGTTCTGTCGTTCACATTAGAATGCAATTTTCTTAATAGAATGAATACTAGTGTGAGAAATATTTGGTTCACTGCCACATTCCAAGCACCTAGATCAGTGCTCAGAACATTGATTAAATTTAATAAACTTAATCTTGTAAGAGTGAACACCTTCTTTAATGTGATTTAAAGAATTCACTTAAATAGGGGTGAGTGTGTGTGTGTGTGTGTGTGTGTGTGTGTGAATATATAGAGAGAGGTGGTTTAACAGAATGAAAACAAATGTCAAAGACCCATGTTATCCTAGAGGGTTCTGCAGAGTCCATGCATGCTGAACTCTGCTAGTATCAGGCTAGAGGAAAAAGACTGAGAAGTTTAAAATCTTATACATGTAGTAGATATGGTCCTGCAATTATATTTCATGAACTTTACTGTCTTAGTATCTGATGATGTAATTTCAATTTTTCTAAATACTGATTTATATTTAAATAACATATTTTTGATAATACGATGAATTCTTAATGTTATTATTTTTTCTTAAGGCTTTCATTAAGTTCAATATGCTTGAAATTTTTCGAAGCATCTGATTTTAGATGATCTAAGTGAAAATACATTCTGCTTCCACTCCAACTTTCTTATAACTAGGAACAGATGTTCAGCAATATAAATTAATTAACTGCACATTTTATTACACTGATTAGAGTATTTTAAACCTTTTAATAGATAATTAAATTTTTATATTCTTTATTTTATTGTAAAATGAGTATTTGTTTAAATTTTACTCTTTTGGACTACACATTTTAAAAGTTTTTGAAAGGCTTTGTTTTCCATTTAAATGAGGAAAAAAATTAATCACTTCAATTTCAAAAGAGTTTATTTCTTTAAGCTCATAAGGCATTTCAGCTTATTAACATATGCAAACCCATGTTACAGACAGAAACCACATCATTCAAAGGTCAATTTTTCTGAAATTTTCACTTGGAGAGTAAAAAGAATAATTCTGAAAATTTCATTTGGAGAGTAAAAAGACCAAAGGATGCAATTTGAGGAAATCAGCAATAATAGCTTTCACACACTAGATCCCCTGTAAAGGTACATGAATCTTCGCACTGAGGGTGGTTTTCATTGAAGTTACCAGCTCAGAAGCTGTAAAAGTGTAATGGATAGGGGGGCGGTTCCAAGATGGCGGCATAGACAGTCCACTCTGCGCTAGGCTCTCAGGGACCAAAGCTGGAAGTGGTGGAGGCGCCGTTTTCCAGCCAGCATCCTGGCATCATTCTGCAGCTCAACATCCCACGCAGGAATTTCGCTCGTGTATGTGTGAGCACAGGGCCACCGGGAGGCAGCGGTAGCCAGAAGGCGTGGCTTCAGCGCCGGCCAGAGAAACGCGGTTGCAGCCTGGGCCTCGGCCCAGGGCTCCGGCTATCCGAGACTGAGACTGGAAGTAGCGGGGTGCCAGCTTCCAACCAGGTTTTGGCAGCTCTCTGCGCCTTGCCGCCCCACGCAAGAGTCTCGCTCGCGTGTGTGAGCACAGGGCCACCGGGAGGCAGCGGTAGCCAGGAGGCGCGTCTTCAGCGCCAGCCAGAGAAACGTGGTTGCAGCCTGAGCCTCGGCCCAGGGCTATGGCTGTTTGAGACTGAGACTGGAAGTAGTGGGGTGCCATCTTCCAACCAGTTTTTTGGCAGCTCTCTGCACCTTGCCGCACCACGCAAGAGTCTCACTCGCGTGTGTGAGCACAGGGCCACCGGGAGGCAGCGGTAGCCAGGAGGCGTGGCTTGGGCGCCGGCCGGAGAAACGCGGTTGCAGCCCGGGCCTTGGCCCAGGGCTCCGGCTATCCGAGACTGAGACT